>CM018691.1:54865085-54962585 GCA_009363875.1 Mikania micrantha | reverse complement strand
GAACCTCTAAGGGGTCCAAACGGGTTGGACTTCTCTTCTTCCGCTGTGAACAAATCCCCGGCATCATGATCCGCTGCTCAGACTATAATAACGAACAGCGCTTCCGCAAGCCATTGGGGGAAATTCAGGGGGATCTCTTGTGCAAAGCAAAGACAGGTACGTGCTAGCAAAGAAGGGAAGTGGCAAGGGATTAATTTGAAGAAATGACCTTAAATCTTTGTGTACTGACCCCTAATCGAATAGTTTGGGATTCATCTTGGTTCGAATCCTACTGAGAGGTCCACTAGAGATCAGAAATTGTTGAAGAAACAACAAGATCTTTCTTTTCTCAAAGACTTCTGCAAGATGCTCTATTTTTCCATAGAAATATATTCGTTCAATAAGGGCTCCAGAAGATGTTGATCGTAAGTGAGAAGATTGGTTACGGAGAAAGGAGGATTTGAAAGGCATTATGGCATTAAGATTTCCAAGGTTTAGCCAAGGCTTAGCTCAGGACCCATGTTGCCACCTAGAGAATCTCCTAATTGTTTCAGAGCAACTAGAAAGAGATTCTTTAACCAGAAAGTATTCGGTTCAGATGTAGGATACCTATCCAGAATTTGTCGCAACTCAATTCGCCACTGGAACACTGGAGGGACTAGCCCTCACCTAGTGGAACACTCACACCCAAACTCTGGGAGTGGAGTAAACTCTATTTCCTGGGAGGAGTTCACCAGGATGCTTCACGATGAATACTGCCCTCGCAACGAAATTAAGAAACTTGAGGAGGAATTTTGGGTGCACAAAATGGTGGGATCCGAAATCGAGCAGTACTGCACTCGATTTCACGAACTATGCAAGCTGTGTCCAGCGATGGTGATGCCGAAATACAAGAAGATCGAGCAGTTCATTAGTGGACTGCCAGAACAAATACAGAGCATGGTGACTGCTTCTGACCCCACACTCATCCAGCCAACTATCCGTTTGGCGCATAAATTAACTGATCAGGCAGTAGCCCAAGGAAACCTGCCAAAGAGGGGTGAAAACCTGAAGCCCAAGAACCCAAGCGGAAGTGGGAGCCAAGAAGCAATCGTACCTTCTCACCTCAGCAGCCAACACAGCACTGCCCAGCACCGGCAAGAGCTTTCACTGCCACACAATCTAACAACCAAGGCAAGGGGATACCAGGGCAACAGCCCCAAATGCAACAACTACAATTACCATCATTTTGGCCCATGCAAGAGGGTCAAATGCACAAGCTGTTGAAGGAATGGGCACATAGCCAAGGAATGCCGATCAAACCCTAACCCCAACACAAACAAGAATGATACCATGAGGGGGTGCTTTACCTGTGGAAAGCCGGGGCATATGTGCCGAGAATGCCCGCAGAACAAAAGCATTGGCGGCAATCCAGCAAGGGGCAAGGTATTTGTTATTGGATCTGGAGAAGCAAAGGACGACCCCAACGTCGTTACCGGTACGTTTCTCTTAAATAATGTCTATGCAAGCATTTTAATTGATACCGGTGCCGATAGTAGTTTTATATCTAGCGATTTTAGTAAACTGTTTAATATGACCCCAACACCACTAGACTATAAGTATACTGTAGAGTTAGCTGACGGCAAGCTGATTGAGACGCAACATATCTTCAAGGGATGCGTCTTAATGCTAGCGGATCAAGGGCTGGAGATCAATCTGATGCCGGTAACTCTCGGGAGCTTCAATGTGGTGGTTGGAATGGATTGGTTGTCTGCTAACCATGCCGAGATCATGTGTAACGAGAAGATTGTTAGAGTTACGTTGCCAGGTGGAGAGCAGATCTCAATATAAGGGGAACGACGTGGAATACCATTAAACATCATGTCTTGCATGAAAGCAAACAAGTACCTACAGAAAGGGTACACAACCATCTTAGCCCTTATCACCGAACAACCAAAGAAGGAAAGAAGGATCGAGGACATCGCTATCGTCAGCGATTTTCCCGAAGTCTTTCCTGACGATCTACCTGGACTGCCACCGAAGCGACAAGTGGAGTTTTAGATAGATCTAACACCGGGAGCCACACCGATAGCTAAGGTACCATATCGATTGGCCCCTACCGAGATGCAAGAACTATCTAATCAAATGCAAGAGTTGTTATATAGAGGATTTATTCGACCATGCTTCTCACCTTGGGGAGCGTCGGTCCTATTTGTGTAGAAGAAGGACGGATCATTCCGTATGTGCATAGATTACCGGGAGTTGAACAAGGTGACGATTAAGAATCTATACCCTTTACCACGAATAGACGACCTGTTTGACCAACTGCAAGGGTCAAGCTACTATTATAAGATCGATTTAAGATTCGGTTACCATCAACTCAGGATACAAGAGGAAGACATACCGAAGACAGCCTTCAGGACACGATACAGACATTACGAATTTTTGGTCATGCCCTTCGGACTGACCAACGCACCGGCCGTATTCATGGATCTCATGAATCGTGTGTGAAAGCCGTATCTCGACAATTTCGTAATCGTATTCATAGATGACATCCTGATCTACTCCAAGACTCTGGAAGAGCATGCCGAACATTTGAGACTCGTTTTAGAACTGCTGAAGACGAAACAGTTGTACACGAAATTTTCCAAATGTGATTTTTGGATTCGCGAAGTCCAGTTCCTTGGGCATGTAGTGAACGAGAAAGGGATACATGTAGACTCAGCCAAGATCGAGGCCATTAAGAACTGGGAAGCACCTAAGACTCCAACTAAGGTGAGACAATTCCTAGGATTGTGTCACACCCCGAGCCGGCGGGGTTGGATCGAAGACCCCGTCGAGCGGAAGGCACCCGAGGCGCGATATCGTGAGTGATAATCGGAATGATCAAATTGTTACATTGCACATGATATATAAATGAGAAACTTGCTAAAATAAAATAGAATTACAAAGTTAAATTACATCAGTTAAGTTCATAATTTAACAATGTAAATCTACTATCACATCATAAATCTTCTATCTTGTATCTGCACAAGATATACAAAATAACTGTATAATGATGCTTCAAAATATGCAGGTCCAAAAGCTAGGTCCTCTTTCTGATAACCTAGTCCAAAGAAATAACTCTTCAGTTGACCTGTTCGTCACCTGAGAAGTCATGCAAAAATAAAGTCAACACATGGTTGGTGAGTTCATTAAGTTTTATAAAATGAATTTGAATAACCTTAATGACAACCTTAACCTCACCATTAACCACCTATACCATCCAGCTTAGTATGCTTATATATAGGGCATATGTAGGGTCGAACTTACCGCCCGCCCAGCCACCGTCCCACCACATACCAAACCACATGATATATTGTTCCTGGTGATAATTAAACATTTCATTTCACTACTTTAATTTCTTGACCTATGATTTATAGCATTTGATTACCTTGAAAATGTTTACCTTGATCCCCCGAAGTGACAACCTTAATCTCATCAACAACCACCTACGCTATCCAATCAAGTATGCTTATATATAGGGCATATGTAGGGGACAAGCCCCAGCCACCGTCCCACCACATACCGGACTGCTTAGCATATTGTTATTAATGATAATTAAGCGTTTCACTCCATTCACCTCTGATTTAGATTCTGTTTTCTACAATTTGATTTACCTCTGCTCTTCTTGAGTTCATCATAGTTACATGATTTCCCCAAAAACAATTATAGAAATATAATGTTAAATATTTAATTAAACAAATAAATTAACATTTAAAATACAACTAAGGCATGATGATTGGGTCTTATTTGACTCAATCAATTAGATTAGTTGTTGGTGGTTGTCCAAGTTGTAACCTCTCACACGTGACCCATATCAGGCATAACTCACAAGGAGTATACCTGAGCATGCCGAGATTTTAATGATGCCCATACAGCTTGACCCAATGGTCTACTGTACCCTGAAGGGACTTTATGGATATCCTTTGATTCTTGATCTCATTGATTCTCTTGATTTTTGATATTGATTTCATTTGATAGTTCACGTTATTGCCCATATAGCTTGACTACAAGAGTCTACTATACCTGAAGGGACTTTATGTGTGTTACACGTGATCTTGATTCCCTATACAACTGACATCCACCATAACTCAAATATTAATGATTTCATTAGATTGTAATGATTTCATTAGATTGTAATGATTTCATTATTTCCATGATTCACACACATTTATGATTTCTGATTCCTTGAGTCTCTTGATTTGATCTTTAGAATTCCCATGATTCACAATGATAATTGATTCTTAATTAGGATCCTTTATTTTCAGATCACACACTGAATTAGGTTTCTTTGAACATGATCATTAGCTTTAGTTCCTTTGATTTCACTTTGAATTTAGGTTCTTGAATTTGAGCTTGATGGACTAAGGGTTTGTTTAGAGTTTAGAATTAGAGTGTTACTCAAAAGAGTAATATAATTAAATTGATTATTTGATCTGCATAGTAATTACCTAGACAGGAGTCTAGGAGTATCAACAAACATATAAATATAACATATGATGAATAAAAGCATTTAAGTAAACAATTTAAATAAAACAGTTTACGCATGCTTCTCAGCCCCGCGTTTTAAAACAAAAATGTTTAGAAAAGGGGCAATGAACTCACCTGTGCTGCTTTGTAACTGATCTAACACAAAATGCACGCTCTTGTTGTAGCTTAGGTTTCTTCAGTTCCTGAGTTATTTTATAAGAATTCGAATACAATAAGTACGCGTAGTAGTCGTCGTATTTAACTCTTTGTCTCGGTGTGTGTAACTAAGTGTCCTAGTACTAAGTGTATCTATGATCTAATCTAACTTAGTTACCTTTTTATGACCCCAAATCCCATGTTTAATCATAATAACTTACTTTTAAAATTTTACAAAATTTGGGCAGAGTTTCCTTTGTTTTCTTGTAAAAATCTAGACAATTATATTGTCTATTTTTTTTTTCAACAAGTTCCCAAGCAATTAAATCAAAATAAGTATTTAAATCAAAACATTACAATTAACTTCCATTTTAATTCAATATTAAGTCAAAACCATTTAATGAAATCTAACAAGTTATAAATAGGTTTCTTTTATTACAATCTCATTACTTAAGTTTAAGTAACACTTAATGTGTGATGGGCTTTATTAAACCCCATTGGGCCCATTTAGACCCAATTGATGAAAATGTGGATTCTTTGCCTCATTCGACATGATTCAATAATTTACCTACAACCCATATCACCTTAGTGTATACTAAAATAAGGTTGCATGAAATTTTATGATCGATAACATCCCCATGCACACACACATTGGTTTTAGTTCATGCATGATCTTGTATATGAATTTTCATGCATGCAACTTAGGAAATTTAATCCTTACAAGGACCTTATGTTAATAGCCAACTAACCATTCCCTAAGTTTTTATTGCTAGTGTTTGATATTCCCCAGTCCATTACCACATTGATTCCAACACAATTGGACTCGAATAACACCCAGGTCAGCGAACCTAATCGTAGGTTCGGCCAATGTGCTTCAGACAAGAAGGTTCGGCAAACAAGGTTCGACTACTTCATCATCTCCCACGAACCTTTAAGGTTCGGCCATGCTAGCTCACAAGTCCTAAGGTTCGCCACCCTAGGTTCATGAGTCCTAGGGTCCGGCTACCAGAAATGGTTCGGTGCTACCTTAAAGAAGGTTCGGTTGCGAATGTCATCTAGGTTCGTGGGTTCTAGGTTCGTCACAATCAAGAGGGTTCGGTGCATGTGGCCACAATGTTCGTCGCAGGTGTGATCACAGGTTCGCTACAGAGGTGACAGGTTCGGTGCAGGGTTCGGCTTAGAAGGTAGGTTCGTGGCTAAAGTTCGACCGGACAAGGAAGGTTCGGCTAGGGAAACTCCTAGGTTTGGCTACTCGTGACTGGTTCGTGTAGGGTTCGGCTTTAACCTAATAAGGTTCGGCCGCCAGCAACGAACCTGTAGCAGCTCTCAACCTCACGAACCTGCACTTTCTATCTCCTTTCTCGATCCAAACCTGTTGCAACATAAGTTCTACATCCTACTAGTTGTTTATTAATGCTTATCACGACATTCTTAAGTGATTAGAGCTGATTATCATGACCACAACTAAAAGGGCTCGTGAATACCCTAAAACCGAATTTAAAGTGATCATTTACCTTAGATTTCGTGGATGGAAGCTCAAAATACTTGTACTTCTGTAATCTACAAGATGAAAGGATCGTAATGACACCAACTATACTCGATTCCGGCTAGAAATGAAGGAGATCCTCTAGAGAGAAGGTGGAGAAAACTTCTAGAGAGAGAGAGATGTGTGAGTGACGGGAATGAGGGAAAGGAGAGGGGTGGAATAGGTTGGTGGTGTCATAAATGCTCCATTTAATCCACTCGGTAGTTCGGTCTCAGTCGGTTTCGCGTAAAATGCCAGATCGTGTAGTCTCACCGCGAAACGACTCGATTTATAAAAATAGAATTTATTTAATGATTCAAAGTTGTGATTCCCAATAAATTAACTAATATCTTCTATTTATATTAAATTTAAAATATTAATTTACTGTTTAATCGAAACGCATGGTTGTCGCGCGCATTCGTTCGAATCGTCACTCGTACGAACACGACGATAACCATACTTTTCAATCTTGTTTTCTAATTAAAGAATATCATTCAGAACGTTAAACTTTCAGATATATTCGTACAGGTCGTCACCTATACGAATAATCCGTCAATTTATCATTCACATAACAACATCCATGTGTTTTGTTCTATAAAGTCTCACATACGTTTATACATAATAAATCCTAACAAATAAACCCATGATGGTTCTGTACTGTCAAGTAATTATCTGACTCAAGAACCCTATTTCTGAACTTTGTTTTCTGAATTTGAATTTGAACTGTGCTATGATAACACGTAATGAAGATGATATACAATTTATAACTGAAATATGTACCTGATTTACTGTTCATGTACTGTAGAGATCACTGTTCCGGTGACGGTTCCGGCACTGATGTTACAGATTGGCAAGGTACTACAGGCGGTTTATTGAGGGATTCTCGAAGATCTCACAATCGTTGACATCTCTTACACATAAAGACAAGAAATTCGAATGGGGAGAGAAACAAGAATCTGTGTTCAACCTGTTGAAGCAGAAATTGTGCAGTGCACCAATCCTATCCCTGCCAGAGGGATGTGAAGATTTTGTGGTATATTGCGACGCATCGAAACAAGGACTTGGTTGTGTACTGATGCAACGCTAGAAAGCCATAGCTTATGCGTCTCGACAACTAAAGGTGCATGAGAAGAACTACACGACCCATGATTTGGAGTTAGGAGCAGTAGTGTTCGCACTGAAAATTTGGTGACACTATTTGTACGGCACCAAATGCACGATATTTACTGATCATAAAAGCCTACAACACATCTTCAACCAGAAAGAGCTGAACATGAGGCAACGCAGATGGGTCGAACTGATAGGCGATTATGACTGTGCGATCAAATATCATCCAGGAAAAGCTAACTTAATAGCCGACGCGTTGAGTCGGAAGGAAACAACCAGGCGCGTACGTGTACTACAGTTTACAATACATTCGAAGCTACCTAATCAGATCCGAATCGCACAACAAGAAGCTTTAAAAACCGAAAACCTCACTCTCGAATCCATGCGAGGTATGGATAAACAACTAGATGAGAAGGCTGATGGAGCTTACTATCTGACGGATCGGATCTGGATTCCACACTACGGGGGATTGAGAGACGTGGTGATGGATGAAGCTCACAAGAGACGGTATTCGGTACATCCGGGCTCTGACAAGATGCATCACGACCTGAAGACGACATACTGGTGGCCCAACATGAAGTCGAAGATCGCGAATTATGTGAGCAAGTGCCTGACTTGTTCTAAAGTAAAGGTCGAATACCAGAAACCATCAAGGCTATTACAACAACCTTAGATCCCCATATGGAAATGGGAGCAGATTTCCATGGATTTCATAACAAAACTACCAAAGACGGCAAGTGGGTGCGACACCATCTAGGTGATCGAGGACCGACTTACGAAATCTGCGCATTTCCTGTCGATTAAGGAAACTGACAAGTTGGATAGGTTGACTCAAATCTATCTGAAAGAAGTAGTTTCCAGACATGGAGTTCCTATCTCCATAATATCCGATCAAGACAACCGATTCACGGCACATTTTTGGAAGTCCTTGCATAAGGCATTGGGGACAAGATTGGATATGAGCACTGCTTATCACCCGCAAACGGATGGGCAAAGTGAACGAACCATCCAAACCTTGGAGGACATGCCTTGAGCATGCGTGATAGACTTCGGTAGCAGCTGGGAGTATCATTTACCTTTGGTACAGTTTTCCTACAACAACAGTTACCACACAAGCATTAAGGCTGCACCATTTGAAGCACTTTACAGACGTAAGTGCAGATCACCTCTTTGTTGGGCAGAGGTTGGGGAAAGCCAATTGACGGGTCCCGAACTTGAGCACGAGACCACTGAGAAGATCGTGCAAATACGAAACAAAACGGCAGCAGCCCGGGATCGACAGAAGAGCTATGCCGACAAAAGGCACAAGCCCTTGGAATTCCAAGTAGGAGATCGAGTGCTTCTTAAAGTCTCGACTTGGAAGGGAGTTATCCGATTTGGAAAGCGGGGGATGTCGAATCCTCGTTACATCGGAGCATTCGAAATCATGAAACGTATTGGCCCCGTGGCCTATGAGCTAAACTTACCACAAGAGCTGAGCAACGTACATAACGTGTTCCACGTATCGAACCTCAAGAAGTGCTTATCAGATAAAACGCTCGCGATTCCTTTAGAGGAAATTCAGATCGATGAGCAACTTCACTTCGTTGAGGAACCGGTGGAAATAATGGACCGAGAAATCAAGAAGCTCAAACTTAGTCGCATACTGATAGTTAAGGTGCGATGGAACTCACGGCATGGACCGGAATACACCTGGGAACGAGAGGACCAAATGAAAAAGAAATACCCTCACCTGTTCACAAACCAAACTGGCACCAGCGACACGAACTGAATTTCGGGACGAAATTCCAATTAACTGGGGAATGATGTGACACCTCGTAAATTCCAGGTCAGCATTTACTTTATTTTAATAATAATGTATATTATTATTACATACGTGGCACTAGAATTATGAATGTTTAGTGTGACACGTGGCACAACAGTCCAAACACACAGATAATTCGAGGAATTATCGTAAAACGCTCACACGTGTCTTCAATAACGAACGGCGGTGAATTAATCAAACCACAGTCCACTTTCACTACACTTAGGTTCTAGGGAACCTAAAATAGGTAGAACAATGCTAATATATCGAGAAACGATGATCGGAATTGACCTTAGCGATACGAGACACATAGCCGGGGAAATTTGAATTCCCCGAAAGTCGTCGCAGTACGCGACGACCGATCAACTTCTCCTATCGTGATATGCGGCGTGTTTCGGGAAACAAATGAATATTATATTCATTATGGTACGCCGAGAGAGACTTTTGCCAGTCTCGGCGGTACGCGACGCCCCCAAATACGCAAAAATCTTTATAAAACCAATGTTAATCATTTCTACACTCCTTTTCATCCAATCCACTCGACTGAAACACTTCACCTCGACCAAAACCAATCTGTTACCACTATTTCCATCAGTAGGAGAGCAACACTTGGAGGTCCATTGAAGATTTGAAGCTCAAGCTTCGAAGAAGAGATCGAAGAATCATCTAAACCTCCAGATTAGCTGCTGTGTTCTCGACCTCAGCCCCTTATAGAGCTGCTCCGGACTTGCATAAGCTCCATTTCAGCAATCTAAGGCTTTGTGAGGTAGTATATATGCTCAATCTAGCCTAAAACCACTTCAACACACACATGCATTGAGAATCACTCACATGCAACACCCTTGATGCCTCATGCACGAAATTTCACCTATTAGGATCTGTGATTTCATGATTCTATGATTTATTTGATGAAATATGAATGATCCATGATAATGTTATTGAGACTTGTAGTATATTTGTGATGATTATGATGAAATGGGTGTTTTTGGTCACATGCATGTATGATCCATGATGTTTTTCATGATTATTGATATTAAAATGTTGTTATATGTGATATGTGACATGATTTGCAAGATCTAGAAGTGTTACTGATATCAAGATATGGCAATATGTGATAGTTACTAATTTTAGTAACTTTATTGTTACAAAATATGAATGGATGATGAAATGGCAACATGCATGTGTTTAGAACTAGGATATATGTTTAAAATGATTACTTGGAACTAACATGATGATTTTTGATGGATTTAAGTTGTTAGAAATGTCAAAAGATGTGATTAACACCATTATTTCTAAAAATAGTAACTTTGTAGTTACAAATTGGCTAAAGAATGATGAGCTTGATAATGTGGTATGGTTAACATGATTATTTGGCTTTAACATGATGATATTAGGTGTTTTGATTCATTAGAATGATGGTAATAAGAGCATTTGTTACAAGTTTCCATAAATGGAAACTTTGGTTATAAGACTTGTTCATAATATCTTGCTTTGGTCAAATTTGAGTTATAATGATAATGTCAAGAGTCTTAGAAACATGATAGGAATGATTGTAAGTGTCTAGGATGATGAGAAAGGTGAACTTTCTATATATAGTTACTTTTGAACGTGAAACATGCTTAATCGACTAAGTGTGACTTTGTGCTATGTGATAACATGCTCATTTAGGTTAACTATGCATATTAGAATAATCGGAAGGTGATTTCTTGTATGATTTGCCTCAAATGGGAACCTTCCCGAAATAGGAACTTATTATAAATAGTAAGTTACTTCACGAATGCGACTTTGGTGTTCACACACATCACACGACACTAAATCGCACTTTACACTATCATTCGAACTATAAACGTCACCAACGGGTCGTTAGGTCAAACACGACCAACACGGTCAAACACGGTCAACGCGACCCACATAACAACTTAGAGTTGTTTGGACATGAACACGGTCCTATGAGACCCACACGTATGTGAACACAATCTCATGACACCTATGTGATATAGGTAACCGCTAGCAGGCGCACCGCTCCGTTCATTTGACGAACGCACTCTACTAAAGCTCAGGTGACTTTACGGCCCCACTTTTACTCTTTAACTGCTTTTGCTAAACTTTTGGGGTGAGAATACAATGCAACTGTTTTAGATATATGACTGGTATGTTGTAAAACTATTTTGAGTGTAACTATTATCGCATTAAGCCCTCACATATCCTTACCGTTAGTTGTGTAACAAACGAGTCGTTATTACGTAGTACTACTGAGTTTGACTAGCCCCACTCGGCAACAATGTTGACTGGAGGCCATAACGAGTGTAATATCGATGTTGATTGCTGGGTTCAGCGATGACCCGGGGAGGCAACAGAAACAGTCGAGTTTCGGTAAGATGAACTGACACACTCACGAATCGTAGATCCAACAAACAACTTAACATACCCAATATATGTCTGTCTTACTGTTTTATTTACTGTCTAAACCTGTGAACTCACCAACTTTATAGTTAACATGTTTTCGCATGTATTCTCAGGTAACTGATGGCACAAGCTAGGGTACACTAGAGGATTCACAAGGAAAGTCTCATGCATTTAGACTCTTGTCCTAGGCTTATGTTTTGGTTCATGTCTTTTTAAACAAATTCAATTATGTAGTGTCTGATACAATTTACTTTTCCGCAGTAACCGTTCACTATTTTCCGCTGCTTTAAACATTAAACTTTTCCGCTGCATATTTATTAAACTTGCTTGTTTACAAAACTGGATGTTGTGCAAAGTCATATAGAGTCGTTCTATATGACCAAGAGCTGCGATCCTGGCCACGTCACACCCGTGCAATCTGACACCGCACGTGGGAATTTGGGGGTGTGACAGACTGGTACCAGAGCCTTGGTTATAGGGAACTAGGTTTCCAGGTAGTAAACTTAGACTATAGCCACTGCTCTACACTAGACACTACACTAGACACGGCACAATGATATTATCTATTGTTGTATATTGTTACTTATTTAACCAAGAATGCAGGAATGAACAACAACGACGCAGGAAGAAACCCGGGGAAATGCCCCACCGAGTACGAGCTGACGGAGGTGGACCGTTAGAGGATACGGGACATAGTGTCTCGAGTTGATGCCGAGGAGTCAGAGAGAGTGCAACGGACGAGGATCGCTAGGTCATGGGGATGGTACCCCATGACGATCAGGGATTGGATAGTAGGGGAGCGAGTACCCCCACCCCGACTACCTGGTGATACATCGAGCGATCACCGACTACCGCCACTGGGTGTGCCGATGAGGCGGGCATTTGCAGCCCATGTCGCCCGAACGGAACGCGAGGCAAGGAGAAATCACGAGTTGGTAGAAGAAGTGAGAGACCTTCGCGAGAAGAAACAGCGCCTTCGGGGGCAAGTGGACGCCCAGCAGGAGCAGATCGCAAACATACTAAACAGGATGGCACAACTAGAAGAACGACAGGGACAGATTGTCGAAGTCGTCTAGGAGCATGGTGGGGGCTTAGCTGTGGCAGAGGTCGCGAACGAGGAGAAGCAGGCTTAACTGTTGAGTTTACAAGTCTTAGCTCAAGCACAAGCACTCATGCACACTATGCTAAGTTATAGATAAAGGGTTATATACTAAAACCTACAGCTGTATCCTCGTAGGGATACAAGGCTGGACAAAATACTAGAAAACAAAATAATGCTAAAACTAGTATCTGTTATGGTCTTGACAGGCCAAGCCATATTAATTAGAATTAATACATAAGACTCCTTTGACTTTTACAATAAATGCCTACACTACAAAAGACATTAAATTCTTGATATCTCTGTAGTTCTGACAAATCTTCTGTGCTGCTGACAATCATAACAATGTCTTATTTGTTGGTCTTCAGGAAATAAAGCAACTTTGATTATTTCTTTAAGTATATGGAATCTTTGTTTGAACCAAGTCTTCGGAAGTCTTTGTATTCAGAAGCTGTTGAGCATTACTACAGAAGCTTTGTCTTCGAAAGCTTTTGTCTTCAGAAGCTTGTATCATCGGAAACTTTGGTTTTCCTTGGAAGATCTTAAAAAACAAGGCTATCTTCCGAAAGCACTTGGTCTTCTGAGGAACTTAGGTTCCTCCGAAGACCATTTACGTCCGAAAGATAGCATTGTTCTTCCGATACCTTTATTGGACTTATGGAAATTTGGACAAGGACTTAGATAGTTTTGGAGAGCACCAGCCTTTATGATTTTACATAGATACTCGTCGAACGCTGCAATCAACAACAGCCTAATTCAATTCTCCACAACAAGTCACAAAAACGATGGCATAGCTTTGGCAAAGGTATGTCGGCTTAGGGTAGAGAACGTCGGGGGGGGGGGGGGGCAGGGAGCATGCGACCAGATTATCGTTAGGGATTGCAAGAAAACTCGCCCAACGGGTTTACCCAAAGCCCGTTACATATGGGACGGATAGATTCGAACCCGATGGGTATTGGGCTGGGTATGTGATTAATTTTTAAAATTTTCGCGGGTATAGACGGCTTGGGATTTGTTCATATACCCGTTTACCCGGCCCGATTACCCGATTATATATACCCGTGTACCCGTCCCGTGTACTCGATTAGAAATACCCATTTATATACATTTGAAGTTAATAGAATTTGTTTCTTTTCTAATTTCTTTTGAAATTTACAAATTGTTCATAAAATTTGTTTCTTTTTTTATATTTGTTTTTTGTGACAACTACAATAATTTTTTTTGAAACATTTTGTTGATAATT
The DNA here is from genome assembly GCA_009363875.1 of Mikania micrantha. Taxonomy (NCBI): domain Eukaryota; kingdom Viridiplantae; phylum Streptophyta; class Magnoliopsida; order Asterales; family Asteraceae; genus Mikania; species Mikania micrantha. The sequence goes on along the minus strand of CM018691.1, from coordinate 54,948,775 downwards.
ACTATTCTTTGGTTTATCTTGAACGATCCTAATCAACTTATGATATTTTGAAATTTCATGCTATTTGATATATTAACAGTTTGTTCTTAGCATATTTAACATATCGTTTTTGGTCATAAAAAACTTTTTTATTAGTTACCTGATACCTGACGTGTTTAAAGTCAGTTATTCTCAACGAGTAAATACCCGATACCCGACGGGTAAATACCCGATGGGTTTTAGGATTGGTATGGGACAAGTTTTTATAATAGGGTTTGGAACTGAGATTACTAAACCCATCCCGGCCCATTGTCATCCCTAAATTTATCAGATTATGTGGTGCGCAATATTTATCGTTATTTTAGGGTTTAGTTTAATTGACACAACTACCCTTATGGTCTGTTTGGTATGAACGAATGAAATGAACGAGAGAATGGAGTGGATGGGAAATGTAATTGATAAGGAAAAGAAATAAATCATTACCATTTCATTGTTTTGTTTGATTACCTCTGATAATGAAATGATTCATTAGTTAATGTTGTTCGGTATACATGAGAAAATGAAGGGATGAAATACAATTTATGAGTTAAGTCGTGGTTCTAATCATTGTTTGAATCATGACTCAGGTCATGTTTCATAGGTCTAGTCATGGTTCATACCATCAGTTGGTTCATTGGTTCATTGTGGTTTAGCTCATGGTTTGATCATGAGTTAGGTCATTATTTGAGTCATGGATCGGGTCATAGATCGAGTCATGGTTCGATCCATGGTTTGGATTATGGTTTGGGCCATTGTTCATGGGTTTGGTTATAGGTCGGGTCATAGTTTGCATCATGGTTTAGATTATGGGTCGAGTCATGGTTCACGATATGGTTCACATCATGAGTCAGGTAAAGGGTCGAGTCCTTGTTTTGTTCATTATTGGATCATGGTTTTGGACATGGTTCGGGTCGTTGGTCGGATCATTTCTTCAAGAAAAGGAATGAAAAAAAACACTCATATTCCAAAGAATGAAAATTATTAAAAGTGAAGGAATCACACTTCTTATGTAATAGTACATTTCATTCATGTGTGGTAAGCAAACAAGTTTTTTTCATTCAAACATAATGACTCATTACATTATACCATTCATTTATGCTTACCAAACGCTAAGATTAACTGGGTCACATGATGGAGTTAACCAGGTGGAGTAAAATGACGAAAAAACAAAAAATAAAATGTCAAATTGAAAAAAATTAAGAATTTGAATTAAAATGTTAAATTCGTCCAAAAAACAGGGAGCACATCAATTTACTCCTAATGATATATAAATTAAAGATTAAGTATTAAATTAGATATCTAATCTAATAGATAATAAAGGATTAAGTTGGTTTTAATAATAGGTAATAATTAATGATATGTAAAGGAAAGATTATTGGATGATTAATTTAAAATAATTAATTAACAAAATAGATCATGTGTGCAAAAGAAGGTAATAGCGGTCGCCTTGTTGAGTATTAACCAGCTTTCATTCAAAAGTGGTTGTGATCAGTGGGTGTGGTCTGGAGGTTCGAATGGCTTATTTAATGTCAAATCTGTAAGGATCATGTGTGCAAAAGAAGGTAATAGCGATCGCCAATTTATATGGAAGTGGAGTAAATGGGTGCCAAATAAAATTAATATTATGGTGTGGAAGGCTCAACTTGGGCGTCTCCCAACTATGGATTCTCTTGCTAAAAGAAATATTCCGATTATGTCCCCGTTGTGCCCGTTATGTGAGGAGATCAATGAATCGGCTAATCATTTATTTTCCTCCTGTTATGTTGCATCAGTATTATGGCAAGGTATCTCTTCATAGTGTAAGATTCAACCGATTTATGCCTTTTCAATTCAAGACCAGCTGGAAATCCAAAGATTTTGTAACCGGAGCACCCGTATTCAAAAAGCACTCCAGGTCGTCATTATCACAGCAATATGGTGTATCTGGCGTTTTAGAAATGAAGCTGTCTTTAACAGGATCCTGCGACCATATCATGGAATGTTAAAGGAGGTACAAACCTTAAGTTTCTTCTAGATTAAAAACAGAGCTAGGTGGGAATCATTGTCATGGGTGGAATGTAGTAGTTTTTCCTTGTAATTGTTTTCTTTATGTAGTTTTTCGTTTTGTCTATTTTCTGTTTCTTTGGTGATTGTACATGTATTTTGGTGGCCATTGAGCTTTATCTCCTTGCTAGCTCGTTTTCGGTGGTTTTAATGAAATTTGTGGTTAAAAAAAAATTATCAAAATAGATTTGTGTATAGGATTGGTGCATTTAAACTCACCATTTAATCAATGATCATGTTAGCGATATTTACACAAAAAATGTCGCCACATCAAATGACATTTAATTTTCACAAGCCAAAGACTCATTTTTAAATTTTTTCGGGTGCCTAACTAAAGCCTCACTTTAAATGTTTAAAGTGACTATTTTTGTAATTTTCCTTTTATTTTTTCGTTACATACAGTGGGACGCATTTCAGAAGACACATGGGTTGCCCTTTAAAAACACACTTGTTGTTGAATGGATTCATGTACGTATGTTTATGTAACACTATTTTGATGATATGTAACTTTTTTTTTGTCAGGTTTGAAGGCATGTTAATCATGTTCTTCACATTTTTTGATTATTGGATGATTTCTCTGAATTTCCTTTTACAATAAGTTGCAAGAAACAAGCATACAAATAGATAAAACAACTTCCCAAGACATTTTCTTTTTGGCATTTTTTTCATTCTCTTAATTAGTTACTTTAAAAATAATGGGTCTGTCTAAACAACAAATGATCATGTAATTGATTCTTAAGTAGGTAAAACTTTTACTTCACGTCTAGTTTTTCATCGATGAATTACCGAATTGATACTTATACTGATAGTTTTAAAATTCTATGTTTTGTAATGACTTAGTGAATATAACCGTGTGCAAGGACGGATCTTTTAAGTGGCACGGGGATGCCCCCGACTTCTGCCCTTTTTTCGTTTAAAATGGTCAATTTAGAAATATATTGTCGGAAAATTTTATATGTATTGAGTCTCGTCTCCTTCGTTTTGTTTCTTAAAAATCCTTGGACCCTCTTTGTTTTTTTTGAAAAAAAAATACTATAGTTGAACTAGTCCTTTAACATTACGTTTACAACTTAAATTTATTTAGAAAATTCAAATAAGTATATTAGTGAACTAGCCTAAAACCCCGTGTATTACACTGGTTGAATAATAGAAAATATAATTCATTAACATTAAATAATAATAAATGTTCAAAAAATTTAAAATTATATTTAGGATAAGATATAAATGAATTATTCTTATTGTTTATTAAATTTTAATATATTAGTGAATTATATGAATAAGAAAAATATTTTTTTAATATTTAATATCTAAAATTAATAGTATTTATTAGGAGAGAGATGCGCGAAAAACATTTTCAGATTTTACCAGAACATGATAATTGTTCCTTAAAAATACTCATTTATTAGAGTAGGTAGATGATTATCTCAACAAACAATTTTATATAATTCATTTCATTAAAGCAATGAAAATGATGCTAATCTTAAGTTAAGACATTATAATTTTTTTTTATAAAATAGTGATTTTTACAGCTTAAAAAGTTACAAGTCAAACTTTCATATAAATAAAAAGATTATAAAAACTAATATATACACAAATAAATAAATATATATATATTGGCTATAATCTAAATAAATAGTAATTATAATGTTAATAATAGTAATAAAAATAATAATAATAATAATAATAATAATAGTAGTAATAATAATAATAATAATAATAATAATAATAATAATAATAATAATAAAAAAATATAGTAAGCGACAATTTTATCAAAGACAAATTTTTTAGACATTTTGTGAAGGTTTTTATAAACTTTGGTAAAACTTTTAACATGAATTAATAAAGATAATAAACTAGAGGGACCAAGAGTGTTAAATTCGAAATTGTATATATATTGTATATTCAAAGGTCGGTGGTTTAAGTGCGCGAATACTATAGATATGCTTTTTGTTCCAGTAAAAGTGAATAAACATGTTGTGGTGCATCTGGTAGAGGGGCGCACTTTTACAAAGGATGCCCGGGATCGAATCTCGGCTCCAACGTATTTTTAAATTGACTTGGTTCCCTTTTAATTTACTATGCAAATAGGTTTCTACCAACCATTTATACATTAACTTAAGTAGACCAGCCGGTAAATGCAACCTTTGTGTATACCTGTTAACCTGGGTTCAAGTCCTTCTAACACATTATTATTATTATTATTATTATTATTATTATTATTATTATTATTATTATTATTATTATTTTTTGGATGTAAAATTTTCACAACTCTCCTCTTAGTTTTGTAAAATATCGTTGTAAACCCTCAAATTTCTATGTGTTTTAGTTTATCTCGTGAATTATATATAGTTTGATTTGTTGTTTTAAGCCCCTCATGGCCTCAACTTTCTAAAAACTTTTTTCACGTGTTATTTTGTATAAATTCGATTTCATTCATGTTTTTATGTAGAATTTTTCATCAATAGGTCAAAAATATTATTTTGTCGTCTTATTTAATGTGTTTTTCAGTTGACCTACGATACATCTCTTCATGTTTCAAATTCACATTTTCAACCCTTTAACTTTTTAAAAACTTTGTAAAATATCGTTTTGAGCACCTCGAGTTTCTAAAGTTTTGGATTTATCCCTTTTGTTTATTGATTGCTCCTCTTATGCTTTCAGAGTTGATGCTTTCACTTTCTTAACTTTCAAAAAACATAGTAAAATATTATTTTAATCCTCTTACGTTCTAAAAATTTGGAATTTATCTTTTTTGTTCCTTAACTATAAAAAATCCTTATGTGCTTAGTTTTACGTAAGAGCCCACAAAGTTTCGATTTGTTCAATGTTTTGACGTAAACTTATTGGAAACGAGTCAACTCAAACAAGGTTATTTTATATGTGTTTTCAGTTGGTCTTCGTTTTAATTTAAATTCTGTTCTGAAAGAAGTTGTGTCTAATATGATGTGTTTCATTCAACATAATATATTCGAGTTGCTATACGTTTTGACCCCGCCGCAACGCGGCGTTCAACATAATATATTCAAGTTACTATACGTTTTGACCCCACCGCAATGCGGCGGGTAACGTTACTAGTTCATTTACACTTAGAAAGTTAGACACAAAAATGGACAAAAGACTTAATATGGGGGACCAATAGCGTCAAAGGGAACAAAGTTCCTTTTCCTTGTGCCATGGTTTCCCGATCGCGGTTTCTAGATACACCTCAATCGGTTCGATCCCAAAAGCAGCCAAAAATCGTTTCAAAATTCGAAATTCCGAATACTACGCGTTTCCAAATCAATCACGGATCAATTGATGATTTTAATTCCAAAAACAAGCGGGTAATTGCGGGTGTACAGCTAACCACTGATTCATTCCTTAAAATCAACATCTAATTGACCGAAATAGATTAGAATTGAACAAATTAAATATACACATACCCTCACGTTCTTATTCTGAATCAAACAAACAAACAATTCACTCAAATGCTCTCTGGAACTCCACATTGGATTAATGGTTACTCTCGGGCTGCTCTTCGATCAAACTCCTACCAAATGTAATCAAAACAAGCAAGTCTTAGATATTTTCTGATCATTTATTCACGAGGATCAAAATCCCTATGCTTTTGTGGACTCATGATCAACACATCGAACGAATTTGGGACAAACCCATCGAAGGGTTCTTCGTGATTTGGGTTCAGATCAAAGAATACGTATAAAACAAAGTCTAAACCAAGACTTCCAGTGAACTCTGGCCTAGACAAGTGTCACACTCTACCAAGGCGGAACACGTGAGGTGCAATGGTCATGGTTTCACAGTCATTGTTTACATTGAATGACTTCTACATGCATTAATAATATGGTTTTACATCATGTCTTACAAAACAATCATTCGAATTACAAGAAAATGTAGGTTCCAAACCCCAAAATGTAATATGTGTATTTTACAAACATGGCCTAAGTCAATAGGCTATGCAAGAAAAATCCCAAAAGTATGTATGTGAATGTAAATGAGACTCCATGTAAAACATTTCCAAAGTATGCCCCATGCTTGCTTTAATTATCTTAGAAATAGATGCTAAAACAGTCATCATAAAGCTAGTGAGTTCACAGGTTTAGACACGTAAATATTAAGTTGTTTCATTCGACCACAAGGTTTCAAAATGTGACTATTGTTCTTAAAAACAATATCATGAGTTATATGTATTTATTATTACCATGAGCTTCCATAATCGAACTCGGCGTGATTGAATTGTCTCATCCCAATGTTCTATCTCAAAACATTGTATTGAGATGAATAATATGCACCCGATCTGACCTACAATCACAGTTAGAGCTACTAACCATGCGACAACTAGTACGAAACCGTCAGGAGACTGTACGCTACTACAACAGTCGCAGGCTTAAAATAAATACTTAAATGTATATATATAACAAGCTATGAAACAAAGTACAAAAAAATGGAACAATTGAGATATCACAGAACAAGATGAGCTGAAACAACACAAATGACAATGTGTGCTAAAAACAAAACACAACAGTCTTCGTACAGATCTTTCGATAACAAGGGTCAGACGTCTGAAGATCTAAAGGGAAAAGACAAATGAATGAGAATCATCACAATCGCATCCCATTTCATTACAGTAAGCTTTAAAGATTTGTTTATTTTATTAAATACCTTATGATCGTGTGAGTATATGCTATACACTTATTCAGATACAGCCGAGATATATAATATATCCCATTTCCAAATTATTTGATATGTTTATTTATTTATTTTATTTTTCGATAATCTAAATTGATTACAAGATTTGAACAACGATGAATAACAGAGGGTTGACAAATTAACACCGTAATGATATATCTATATATAAATATAAATGAATTAACATCACATTATATAGGGTTTGGTTCCCCTTACAGACAGAAAAAGATGAACCAGCAGCTAAGATTGTAACAACGATCTGTTCGGTTTTGTTTCCGGCGGTACTCCGTGACCAAACGACTATATATGTTATTAATTAAAAATACCAGATGACAAGAGCATACCGGAAATCAAGAAACATCAAATAATCGTGGGTTAAGACGCTTTGTTTTGGCATCGATGAAGGTTCCAGCCATAATAATTTTAGGATGGTTGTAACTGGAGTTGGTGTACTACTGATTCCAAATAGAACTTGAAATATTCTCGGAAACAGGTGGATCGGTGGAACTAATTTCGTGTGTGGCCAGTCCACTAACTGGAGATTGGTTGTGGAAGATGTGTGCGCCGGTCTTTGTTACGTTGTGTAACCGGTTTTGTAATAGATTTATTCGTGGATTAGATGGAAAGCTATGATATGAACTATGCATTTTAATTGATCTTTGTTCCCATCGGTTACGAAGACGTATGAACGTTGGTTTAAATGAAACTAAATAAGGCTTTCCATAAGCTATCAGTTACATATGAAGTTTGGTATTTTAATTGTGCACGTGAAAATGGGATGCGAATGATAAAAGAGTTTGAAAAAAAATTATCAACTTTATTGGGTAATTAACCATGACAAGTTTGCAATTGTTCTAGAATTTGTGTGGTTGAATTATTTATTTGTTCGATTTGATTATTTACAGTTTGTTTAGGAGTTGTTTTTATTTAATATTTATTTATTAAGTTTTACGGGTATTATAATTATACCCGCCTAAAAAAATTTAGTGTAAATACCTTTTTAATAGATAAAAGGTATTTTACTCGTATTTGAGATATAAGAAAAATTCAAAACCCTAATCTCTCTCGCCTTCTTTTCACTTGGTCGTCGCAACCCTCCTCTCCTTGGGTCTCATTGTCGTCGCACAACCACAACCATTTGGTGGTTCCCGGTCAAACAACCGCAAGCCGGGTCGAGCTATCAATTGAGGTGTTACAATCTTGTCTAATTATCAATTGTGGTTTATTATATGATGTTGATAGTATATATAGTGATGCCGTTCAATCAATAACTCGTATTAGTTGAGAACCAAAATAATTATTTATATCAAAAGTTTTTTTTTAAATTGTAATATAAGAAAGTTACTCTTATGTCTTTAGATCATGTGAACATAAATAATTTCTTTTTTTTCCTTAACTAATATTAGTTTTTAGCTTAAGTTCTTCATACATACACGCGTACGCTGGTGTTGATTGGGTCAACCCGATCCAGTTTCGGGTTAGTCGGGTTTTCCCTAAAAAAAAATATTAACCCGCAACCCGACCTGAATAACATTCGGGTTAATCGGTTTCGGGTTAGTCAAGTCACGGGTTGTTCGGGTCGTGACAGTCGGGTTAATCGGGTTGCTATTTATTTGTTATTATCTTGGCTTAGTTTTGAATTTCCTCAAATAATTCATTTTCCAAGCATACAATTCAATGAAAAATGTGATAAACTATACATAATTTGATTTAATCATAGTTATATGTAGTTAATGTAATTAAATATTTCAAAAAAAAGTTGAATAGGTAATATATTTAATAATTAATATATATATAAAAAAATGATAATCATTCTTATTCAGGTTGTTCGGGTTAACCCTAAACCCGATTAACGTTTAAAAATATACCCGAAACCCGACCCTATTAATAATTCGGGTTAATCGGGTTGACCCGAACAACCCGACTAACATTTTTGACCCGAATAAACCGACCCTATCAAGCTTGTTCGGGTTCGGGTGCGGGTCGGGTTAATCAGGTTCGGGTATTTTCGTGTCAAATCTTAATGTTAAAGAGAAAACTCTTAAATTATATTTGAGTCACCCATTTGAAATTTTGAAAGTAAATATTTGCTCCAGATTAAACCACGTTAAAATTAATTTTTTTATTGAAAACCAAATTTTATACAACTTTAATGTAAACTATATTTATTTTCAAGGTTTTAAATAAAATACGTAAATATATTTTAAGGATTTTCTCCTTAATTAAGATCATGTTTTTACCTGATACAATCCCTGTATATATGTGTATATATTACAAGAAAGAAAATATTGATTTTAAACATTTATTCATATATTAACGTTTAAGATACATAAATGATACCCAATTTTATATCGGATAAAAATTGTTACACATATAGAATAACAAAAATATCAAAATACTAGAACCGCCGGATTTATCAAATCTGATCATCCAACCGCAAAAACAAACGTTATATCTTTATGCTTAGCGCCTCTTATGAACCCTAACTTTGAACCCACCATGCATGTGAGCCGTAAGCAATGGCACAAAAACTGGTTCTTCGGAACTAACCGGTTCAAGCTCGAATCGGCTTAAAACTGAGGCCATCACATACTTCATCTGCATAAACGCCATATCTTTCCCCAAACAAACTCTCGGACCGGCTTGAAAAATGGGAAACTTGTAGGGACTTTCCAGTTTCAAACGACCCGGTTCAACAAACCATCGGTCCGGTTTAAACTCCAAACAATCTTTTCCCCATAATTCTTCCATCCTCCCCATACCATATGGGAAATACATCACCCGGTTTCCCTTGTAAACCGGAGTCCCATCTGGCAACATGTCATCTTCTTTAGCATGCTTCGAGTCCCACACCACGGGTGGGTACAAACGCATTGATTCACATAAACATGCTTTTAAGTAATCCATGTTTTTCAAATCATCATAGTTTAGTTTTTTGTCATCTTTGTTTATAAAGTTGACATCTTTTAATACTTGTTTTTCAACACTAGGGTGTTTTTTTAATACCCAGAAGAGCCACGTCATCGCTGCAGATGTTGTGTCTCTTCCGGCCATTAGAAAGCTAATTACCATGTCTCTAACGAGGTCGTCAGAGTGACCGGCGGATATGAACCTTGACAATAAATCTTTGTGGTTATCGCTTCCATCCATCTTTTCTCTCCGTTCACGAATTATTTCATTAATTGCTCGATGAACAACTCCGACGGCTTCTTTCAGTTTTCGCTCACTTCCGATGTTTAACAACCTCTTCACCTTCCACACCCAACTTGTTAGCGCCCTCCCACGCATGGCGCTGGCTCCCGCCGCTACATCAAATGCTGGTGCTAACGGTGGGACAGATTTGGTGTAATCTAGACAACATGGGTCCCACCCTAGTGATATTTTACAAATAGTATCAAAAGCTAACCTCCTAAGCACGTCTTGCATGTCTAACACGTCACCGTTTTGACTCGAGTTTTCGAGCAATGGAATGAGTCTTTTCGTTACTTCTTCTTCAAGAACACTAACCACGAACTCACGCAATGATTTGGCGCTAAACTCGTGGCTCGCTAACTTACGTTGTGTGCTCCACAAATCACCATCGACGTTGAATATTCCGATCCCCAGAAAGTTTCCGAGGAGATCTGTGAATGGTTTTCCTTTCGGGTAGTTTTCAAATCTTGTTTTAAGAATGTGCTCGATGTTAGCCGGATTCGCGGTGACGATCATTTGGTTTTTCCAGCCACCAAATCGGTTCAAGACGATGGTTTGTGATGGTGACACCGACAGAAGGTCGGTGAACCAGTGGATGAGCCTATGGCTGTTCCGGTGGATTGAAATTAAGGAACCGATGACCGGATACGAAGTATTCCGGTCATCAGTGGTGGTGGTGTTGGTGGTGGAGATGGACATTATCAAGATTCGAAGCAAAGAAAACAAGTAGAGAAGTACAAGACCTAGAGAGAGAAAGTGGATGAGAGAGAGAAAAGACATGATGGTTGGGTGGTTGTATGTGACGTGATGAAGTGAGAGTGAGATGCCACTTGAAAGACTCATAGTTACCTTTTTATAAGACTAGTAATAACTAAAAGCTCACGTTTTAAATGCATGCCGCAATATCTAACAGCTAATTTTTTGGCATTAGAAACACGTGCTTTATGAAACATATACATGATTAATTTTTATATTTTTTGAATGGCTAAACGAGTCCTTAGACCCTACAACCCACGCGCTGTGATCACAGACTGTTACCAACCCCCGAAAACATTTAAAGCCGGGCGTTGGCGAGTGCCGAATCGAGAAACCGCCACACCATCTAGGAGGAAATTCACACTGAGAAAACCTCCTAGCTCACCCAGAACAGTTTTTGCTCTAGACGAGACTCGAATCCAAGACCTCACATTGCTGGTGGTCAAGAAGTACCATTAGGCTATAAGATTTCCCAATGATATATACATGATTAGTTACTTATTAAGATAAGATTGCTCATTTATTATTTCAATTGACAGTTGTCTCACTGAGTTACGAATCCAAGTGCAAAATAATTAAGTACGACTAATCCATCTCTTGGAATATATGTTGTTATACGGTCCACCATCAAAAACATTTTATATGGTGAATAAAATTCTAAATGCTCATAATAATTAGAAAACCGTATAATATTATTATTTAATAAAGAAAACTATATAAAAACATGTGTGCTCTGGAATAAATACGTGAAAGCAAAGCTAAGAACACAACCCCTGTCAAACTCATCTATTCATTTTTTATTAATTAGAAAAGTTGTTTTATTTTCTTCTAGAACAACAAATCTATACTAACTGCTTATAAGCTAATTAAGTTACGAGGTTTTCTTAGTATAAGTTTCCTCATATATGTTGATGTCAATATGCCGAGTGGTATTTGACGTTAATTGTTCAAAAAAACAAATCTATCATGTTCTTAAACTATACCTAAATAATAAAATTACAATATATATTATTACATAAAAACTTAAGAACAAAATCTTGGATATTTTAATTAACATCATCTTTGTTTATAGTTTTTTCATCCAACTACTATAAAATCAGCATACTACAGCTTTTTTTTTAAAGAGAGATTTTATTTGGACACCCCACTTTTTTATTTTAACACCCCAGCGAATTTATACGGCCCGTACTGGTCAGTACGGCCCGTATAGGGTACAGACAAACATTCCAAAAGAATGTCTTGGATTCAGTGAAAATCCTGTGGAACAGGCTGTACAGGTCAGTACGGGCCGTCTTGCTCTTGACTTATTTTTTACAAGACAATTTGTGTCTCAACCGGGGTGGAGTAACTCTATACGGCACATACAGGGCAGTACGGTCCGTATAAAAATTATTTATTTTATTTAAACTTAATATTTGTCTGTATCATCCAAAACCAGGCCGTCTCACCCAAAAACTAGGTCGTACCAGTCAGTACGGCCTGTACTGATCAAAATTTGAAATTTTTTTTTTTAAAACCAAACAATTTAATTTTATTACATTTAAATTTTGAGGTGTTAGTTTAACACAACCCATATGTAGGTCTCAAACCGGATCAAGAACGTAACTTTATCACTCAAATCATCACCAACAGACTCTAACAAGTGCGGAATCCATGCTATAATCAAGAAAGCAAGTAGAAAAATGTAATCTTTGTATTAATACTGAAAGTTCGAGTACAGATGCCTCAATACGTCTAGAGAGCAAATGTCTCAGGATTTCAACCTAAACTAGTACAAAATACGTCTATTTATACTAATCTAGGTGTACTCGAAATCTAACACAAAACTATTTCGAGTACTCGAACACTTGATGTATTCGAAATACCTGTACACGAAATCATCAAAATTCTGGACTTTAAATCTTCTAAAGTTTGACTTTGTCAGTCTTCATCGTGTAGTGTACTCTACAAACTCCCCCTAGACTGGCGAAGTCATCCAATACGAAGAGTAACCTTATGTGGTCCAGCTCCTTCATATAGCTTCAACTCGATAGCATATGCAACTGTGAGAGTAAACGGCTTTGCTTCTTCATCAAATCCATGGTAGACTCTTATTGGTGAGTTGTGAAGCTTCATCATGTCCTCTTTCCCGTACCTCAATAGATCCATTGGATCTAGAATCATGTCAAAATCATTGATATCATCGTTGTTTCTGAGAATGACAACTGCAAGGTTGCGCTCATCAAAATACCATGATAGAAAGTTAGCTAACGAGTTGTCAGGGACTCGTGGGGAAACTGGCACTGCAACTCAACAAGCGGTGGAGGATACTTGTAGTAAATCCAAGGCTCTTTTGTCACAGGATCTATGATGCACTTTGAGATGAATCGTCTTCCCTTAGCCGTCTTCATTGCAGGGAAATCCTTTTCGCATTAATCCTTGATAAACTTTGCAAACAAACTGGCCTGAGAGTCCTTGGATGGATTGAAGAACATCGCGTTGTTGATACTTCTGATGTCGAACTTTGGCATTGTGCAGAAGTCTCGCGGTTTCTTGTAGAACTCAGCCTTGCCATTTCTTCGCTTGACCAGATAAATATTTCTCTCTTTATCATACATCCAGCAGCATACTTCTGATCTGTCGTTGCGAACCGCAAAAAGATTTCTATCATCGGATATAAATGTGTGCTCTGGATGCTCAACACTCATCTCACATATCCAAGTTCCTCTGACTTCCTGAGGTGCTGGGGTCCAGTCCTTCTGCTTGTCGAACCAGCTGTTAATCACTGTTCCCAGAGGAGGAATCTCTTTGCCATCTGAACCGATATACTTGTGAGCGTACAAGTAATCCACATATGGGTCTTTGGCAACATCGGAGATGACGACATTTTCTGGTCCTTCCTTTTGATTAATCTCTTCATTTGGAAACAAATTTCCAAGCTCAGCTTCATCAATCTCTCCACCAAGCCCTTCAAAGTTAAAATCCTCTGGCAAGTCATCGAACAGCCCGTCAAAACCAGATCTTGCGGCTTCATCCGGTTGAACACAATATCCAAAAAGGATATCATCAGGAATATCTCCAAAGAAGTCATCGTAGTCGCTCGTGGGTTTGCCTGATGAGGATGGATTTCCTGTGTCTCCTCCTTGATCTTTATCATCTGGAGGCCCTTGATCCCTTTTGTCAGAGGATTGTCTCCACCATCATCATCGTCGTCATCATTACTATCATCACTGTCATCATTTTCTTTGTCATCATCATCAGACTCTGGGACTTCGATTCCTTTCAGCCTTTTGATCTCCTTGCGCATCTCATAATTCTCTAAGGAGAGAAATCTGATAAACTTTCGGTGTGCCTTGATCTGCCCTTGAAATTTATCAAGCTTGTCACAAACCTTGAGCATTCCTTCTTGCATCACCCGAATAGTCTCATCCTTCTCTGTGGATTCTTTCTCAAGTAAGAAGACTCTGTCTTGTAGGCTCTCGAGATTGACAGGCACCCTTTTTGGCTCATATGGAGATTTTGCGTGCAAAGGAGATTTTCCCTTGTCACTATGTAAATAAGGAGGTGATGAAGGAGTCTCAGTGCGGGGAATGGAAGTGGTAGAAGGTGACAGTGGGGAACTAGCAGGGATCTTAATGACTAGCTTGGGTTTGGCTGGTTTAGTGGGTGGTTTTGGTTGTGAGGGTGGCTTTGGTTGTGAAGGTGGCTTGGGTTTTGAAGGTGGTTTGGGTTGTGAGGATGGCTTGAGTTGTGAGGGTGGAGGTGGTAGAATCGATGCAGCTGATGAGAAGGATAAGTCAGAGAACATCTTCTGCAGTCTGGGATCCCTAGTCCGCTTGGACATCGTCTTCTGCCTCTTTCTCTTTGGTGATGATTTAGGAGTTGGGTTGTAATCAACATCATGTGCTTCCTCTCTTTCTTCTCTAGTCAGAGGAGGCTTTTCAGCAATAAAGTCCTCACTTGATGAGGAGGATGACTTAGATAGATGTTCCTCGGCACTCGTACCAGTCTGTGTGCCCATAGGAATGTCATGCTCCTCAGCAACGAATGCAATACGAGTACCTTGACCTTCAACTACATTTTCTACTCCTACGAAGCGTCCAAACATGATCAGTGGTCTCTCCCTAATGTACTGCTTCTTCCCTCGCTTATTCATCTTCATGTATCCAAAGATGTCATCTCGCATTCTCTTGATCTCTAAAGTGCCAAGCGTGGGAGTCAGAGAAGGATATCTTTTGTTGATGACGATTTGCAGAAACCGAGGGAAAGCTAGAAACTGTTCCTTCCTTCTTCTTTTGATGTTAGCGTGCATATCAAGGAAGATCATCTTTGAGAAGTTGAAGTCAACTCCAAGAGCTAATGCTACCATACAAGAACTGAGAGTCTGGTTGAGAACATCATATCCTCCTTTCCTTCCGAAAAGGCACTGAGTGACAACATGTGCCAAGTATCTCCAATGAGGATGTAGCAATTTCTTCTCGGTTGGAGGATAGGCACCTTCATGTCCCATCTGATATATGGTCCTGTTCACCAGCTCTTGATCTAACTCCACAGGGTCAGCAGCTTTATCTCCGAATTGCAGACATTCCCGGAGAATCTGCTCCGTGATAACAATAGGTTGACCCTGAACCTTTCCAACAATGCTAAGCGTCCCAAGTGCATCAATAAGTTCTTCTACTGTGCTCCAGAAGCCTCTAATTAAATCAGTCACTATCGAGGGATGCTCCATGATGGCATAGTTGACTACTGACAGGATCAGCCCAGCAACCATACTCCTGTACTCCGAGTGTTTCTCTGGCGGGTCCCCAAGAAAAGCGGTCATGTTATGATCAGGTACAAAGTGTAGATCATCCATCTGAAAACAAAACAGATTAAGTCATTTCAAGGTTAAAACTCTATGAAGTACATAAAAAGTTCTAAGTCCAATTGATTTCTTGAAAGTCTGTGTGTTCTCAAAATTACAGTTGTATTCGAAGTGAGAAGCTTATTTGAAACAGAAGGTGTACTCGAAATTAGTCATACACAAAATACACTATGTACATGAAATCGGGTGTACACGAAAATGGGTTGTATTCGAAGTTACATTCTGTACTCGAAATAATTGTATTCGAAATTTGATTTCGAGAACACAGAAACCTTCAATTGCTTCATCAATCAATTTTCTTAGAACATCTGATTCAATTCGAAATGCTCGAAATTCATAGGCGCATAACATATTCGAGAATCACACTTCAATTTCAAGTCTTTCGAGGTCAATTTGCACAAAAACCTCTGTAGACGAACTTCGTGTATTCGAAATCGATTTTGACCTATATCTCTCAAATTCGTGGTCAAAACTTGATGAAAATTCATACCTAGGATCGCCTATAGATGATCTACAATATTGTCGGAGTGGATTTGTGAACTCGGGTCTAGAAAGTGAAATCGCCGTGTGAAGATAAGATGTGTACTCGAAAAGCTTGGTGAGGACTGGTACTCGAAGTTAACTTTGGATGTGCTATATATAGCCGTTGTTTGTAGTACACATCTTTCGTGTACTCGATTTCGAACACACACACACATATTTTATTTTTCGAAAAATATTCTAACTTTCTGAAAATAAAATAAAATAAAATAAAATAAAAACCTTTGGACGAGTTTAAGGTTTAGTTGTGTCAATTTCGTGGGATCAAATCTGTTGTCAGAATCTTACCGACTTAAATAATTTCTAAACGAAGCACAACTATTAAACAGCCATATCCCACCAATGATTTCCACTCGTTAATCCATAACTTAGAAGTACGACATATGATCAAGGTTTTTCTGAAAATATCTTTTGGGAAATTTGTGACGGTAAGACTGGATTAATATGCAACCTATCAATCTTGACAAGTCTATTGATTCAAACTTTGTGTTTTAATGAACTTAAAACGTTTTGACAGAGTTATAGATGAGAGGAGAAAAGAACAGATCTATTAGATTAGAATCAAGAACAAGGAGGGGTTCTGTCATCTTGTGCTCATTGGCATCTTTTATTTATTGATCTGCAGACACATTGGCCTTAACTTCACACATCCAGGTCTTTGCTTACGCAAAACAGAGGATGCTTCAGTAGATATTTCCCGCTCTTTGTTTACACAAAACATAGGAAATACCCGAGTTTTTCAAAAATGATTTCAAGTTTATATAAACACAATCTTGTTTTGACTCAAGGACTTAAACAAAAAGTCAAATAGTTGTCACACATTTCTAGTTATCTACTGATCACAACTTCTCACTTATTTATATATTTTATTTTAATTGATCAACTCCGATTCTTTCATTTGGAAAACTTGTTTTAATCTTCTTAGTGAACGATAGATGTTTTAAGTTGTTTTTCTTTAGAAATGTAATTAAGATGGTAAAATTTTGATCCTCAGAAATTATTTCACTTCCCAATTGAACAACTAAACTTATCAGACCAAAACAAAAACCTTTCTGTATTTTTCTAATTTTCTTAAATTTTAAACAACAAAAATCTTTTTGTTTCTTTTCAAAGTTTTACTCCCCCTAAACTTGTAGATCATATTAGACTGAGAATTGTTCCACATCTAGAGTAGCTCCCTTTGTTTAAGAGGAACATCTTATCAGAGCCAGCTTTACTAGCAAAGGCTTAGGGCCCCCAAGTTTTTGTTCACCTTTGCTTGGCGTTGGAATAAATAGGTAATCAGGCTGATTAAAAATGATGAATATAGTTATAAATTATAATTTGCAAACAAGTTTTGTACTTTGTAGAATTCTTTGTTTATATCATTTGTTGTTTATATCAAAAACCGAAAATCTTTTTGTTGTTTTTCTAAATATTCTCCCCCTAAAATTTGTGAACTAAAAATAAAATAAAACAGAACACGAATTTTAACGTATTTAACAAAAATTGTTTTTAGTCAAAGCTTATTAGTTTGAGAGAGGCAAGAAAGTGATGAAAGCGTGCTGTATCGAACGGCTTTGTGAAAAGATCAGCCAGATTTTCATCTGTATGGACCTTTTCAAGATGAATTAGTTTCCGTTCGAAACAGTCACGGATGAAGTGAATCCGGATGTCAATATGTTTAGTTTTGGAGTGTTGTACCGGATTCTTGACGATCTGAAGGGCGGCTTCAATGTCACAATAAATAGTAGAGTCAAGAAAATTCAAACCGTAATCAAGGAGCTGCTGTTGCATCCATATAACCTGAGAGCAGCAACTGGAGGCTGCCACATACTCAGCTTCTGCAGTAGATGTGGATACGGTGATCTGTTTCTTGCACTGCCATGAGACAAGATGATCTCCCAAATATTGACACCCACCAATGGTTGACTTCCTGTCCAAGTTGCATCCACCAAAGTCACTGTCTGAGTATGCAAATAAATGAAACTCAGATTTCTTTGGGTACCAAAGACCGAGACGAGGCTTCCCGACGAGATACCGAAAGATTCTCTTGACATCTATAAGGTGAGAGGCCTTCGGATTCGCCTGATATCTGGCACACTGACAAACTGAAAACATAATGTCTGGACGACTAGCAGTCAGATACATCAGAGAACCAATCATCGAGCGATAGAGGTGTTGATCAACATCTTCACCATCCAAATCCGAAGTTAAGACATGACGAGCAGCCATAAGAGTGGATGCTGGCTTTGAATCCATCATTTTGAACTTGGTTAAAATATATGTAACATACTTCCCTTGATGAATCAGCACACCCTTTGGATCTTGCTTCACCTGAAGACCCAGAAAGAAGGTCATTTCTCCCATCGTGCTCATCTCAAACTTCTTCTTCATTACCCCTTCAAATTCCTTGCACAGCGCAGAGCTCGTGGAACCAAATATAATGTCGTCTACGTAGATTTGGATGAGAATTAGGTCATCCTTATCCTTACAAACGAACAAAGTCTGATCGATGGCTCCACGGGTATATCCATTTGCAAGTAAGTGATCAGTAAGTGTAGCATACCATGTGCGCGGTGCTTGATGAAGACCATAAAGAGCTTTGTCTAACTTGTAGACATGGTCTGGATACTGAGAATCTACAAAACATGGGGGTTGGCACACATAGATTTCTTCCTTGACTTTCCCATACCAAAAAGCAGTCTTCAAATCCATCTGATACACCGTGAAATTCATGTAAGAAGCATAGGCCAAGAAGATCCGTATTGCTTCAAGTCTTGCGACGGGTGCAAAGACTTCCTCATAATCTATCCCCTCCTGTTGGTAAAAACCCTGAACTACCAACCGTGCCTTGTTTCTGATAATAACTCCTAATTCATCTCTTTTGTTTCTGAAAACCCATCTGGTCCCTATAGGCAGCTTTCCTTTGGGTAGAGGAACCAGATTCCACACCTTGAGTTTCTGAAACCGCATCAGCTCTTCCTGCATTGCTTCGACCTAGCTAGACTCCTTGAGAGCCATCTTGACGTTCTTGGGCTCGACCTCCTTTTGCTTGTCATCCACCTCAGCCATGAAAGCGTGACTCAGAGTTAGCTCCAATTTCTGCACCTGATCACTCCAATCATAGGAGTCAGTTTCTTGAGTCACCAGTGCTTTAGACGTGCTGGCACTTCCTCCAGCAGCAGCAGTCACAGCTTTCTCTTCAGGCTTCTTCTCTCATTCCTTAGTCACTTTTGGATGCTTGCATTCCCTGGCAAAGTGACCCGGTTGATCACAGTTGTAACATCGCAGCTTTGACTTATCAAATCCAAGCTTCTTTCTCGGGTTGTTTCCAAAACTATTCCTTCCATACCGTTTGATAAACTTCTTTGCCCGAAACACAGCCATTGCCATCTGCCATGAGATATCCATCTCCTCAACATATGCTGGATTTATCTGCTCTAGATTATCCTGAGTAAGTTTGGTAGGTGCTAATTCTCCAGCTATGAATGCATTGTAACTGTTCATAAAACCTTTAAACAGTAGCAGATTTTCTTCACTCTCTGGACTGATCTTGGATATTGAACCAGCTTGTCCGGATGCTAGGAATGCAGTATCAAAAGGAATTGACTGAGATGAAGGAATCTGATAGTGCTGCATCCCCGAGGCTTGAAGATTGATAGCTAACAGAAGAGCAGAGTTTTCTGACACAGGTGCGATGCCCATGGAGCTGGCATGATTCAGTGCTCTCTGTTTATCATCCATATCATAGGAATTGATGATAGAGATCAGCTCACTCAGGGAGGTCTTGTACATATCCTTTGTCCTTTTGATTGTAGTACAGTTCGTGTTCCAAGTGTAAGGTAGTGAATTCAGGAGCTTCTTGTCCATTTCTCCTTTGGTCATTTCAATCCCAGAACTTGTCATCTCGGTCATCAGATGAGTGAATCTATTTAGCTGTGCTTCAAGGGACTCTCCTTTGATGTGATAGAACATGTTGAATCTCTGTCTCAGCATATCCTTGCGACTTTCTCGCATGTCTTCATTGCCTTCAAATCGTTCAACCAAAGCATTCCACAGGTCCTTTGCTGTCTTGTGTTCCTTAAAACCATGAGCTACATCAGTCGAGAGAGCCACTGTGATTGATGCATAGGCCTTTTCATCCTTCTCCATCATCAAGATATCATTATCTGTGTACAATTCTGGATCCTTAGGAACAAGAGGACCATTTATCTCACTTTAGTATGAAGGCACAAAAGGACCTTCTTCAATTGATCTCCAAAGTTTCGGATCAGTATACTTGATGAAGGATTGAAATCTGAACTTCCAATCTTGAAAGTTGTCTCCCGACACGAGCCTAGGTGGATTAGTTCATGTGTCGATCTCATTGTCCAAATTGAGTAGATTGGAAAGATTGGTCAGATTCTTTGAAGCCATGATCGATCATAAAATTTTCTAAGTACAGTTCACGAAGTCCCGGTAGACCAGAGTACCAAACACTATTCGAAATAAAACAATCACTCTTTCTATACTCGAAAAATCCCTTGTACTCGAAAACCTTGTACTCGAAACACCTTATACTCGAAATCCCTACTGTTATCGAAGAAATCTTGTAATCGAAACCCTCGTGTACTCGAAGCAGAAATCTACTTGAAGACTAAGTGGTGAAACTCCCCTTTGTATTCGAACACACCAAATCGTGTAGTCGAATTGTTTACAACCTTTCGAACACTCTATCTGTACTCGAAATAACTGAACTCGAAAATTTTGAACTCGAAAATACTTAAGAAAATTTTATAAAAATATTTCTTAAGATCTGGAGTCCCAAATTTGCACAGTAGCTAGATGGAGTAGAGTAGAATGATAAATTTGTAAACTTGCTTGAAAAAGATGTTACATTGATGACGAAAAGAGCACTCAAGCTCTGATACCACTTGTATGTCTCAAACCGGATCAAGAACGTAACTTTATCACTCAAATCATCACCAACAGACTCTAACAAGTGCGGAATCCATGCTAGAATCAAGAAAGCAAGTAGAAAACTGTAATCTTTGTATTAATACTGAAAGTTCGAGTACACATGCCTCAATACATTTAGAGAGAAAATGCCTCGGGATACCAACATAAACTAGTACAAAATACGTCTATTTATACTAATCTAGGTGTACACGAAATCTAACACAAAACTATTTCGAGTACTCGAACACTTGATGTATTCGAAATACCTGTACACGAAATCATCTAAATTCTGGACTTTAAATCTTCTAAAGTTTGACTTTGTCAGTCTTCATCGTGTAGTGGTGTAACATCAAGTACCAGATCGTCCGGCAAGTCCGTACAGTATGTGTACTTTCTACAGTAACTATGTGTACTTATACGATTGTAAACAGTACTTGTATTAACAGGATTATAAATATAAGAACAGTTGTACGTATTTTCGTGTAAACATAAATACATTAAGTACAACATACATTGAAACAATAGTTGTGTGTATTCAAGTGAAAACTTAAGCACAGTTAACACAACGAATCACGAGAAACAACAGATCACAAGGGAACAACGAAAACATATCGGTTGCGATCTGATGTCCACAGATGACAGGAATCAGATGGCCGATGAATCAGTACAAGAACAATGTGAAAACAGGATGTTTAGTTGAGTCCGACAGTGAGGAAACACAATTCAAACACAATTACAGTGTTATTTCAGAATAACGAACTGACAGTGTGTTTGCGTGGGTGATGATTCACACAAACATATCTGTGAGTTTAGAGTTCTGAAAGAATGACTGAAAAGTAGAAAACAAAAGTCAGAAAGCAAAACCATCGTCGTATTCGTTCGGGTGACGATTCGAACGAATTACGCGCGAAGGTGACGCGATCTGACGAAACGAAAACGAAAACACGACACGAACGAAAATAATTTAATAAAATAAAATAAATAACATTTTACAATTTTGAAACTCATCAAAATAATTAAATTAAACTCTTTTTATTTAATTCCATTTAAATTACGCGTAATTTTTCCGGAAAACGTAACGAAAACACAAACCGAGCAACAAAAACGAACCCAAACTCACTCGGGGTATAAATACCCTAAATTGAGTCATCTTCTTCATTTTTCTCATTTCTACCCTCTCTCTACACTCAAAATCCCGGTTTTTCAATTTTAGGGTTTTCATCATCTTCAAACCTTCATATCTTCCTCATTTCTCCACCAAATCCTTCCATTTTTGAACCCACTTAAAGCTCTCAACCTCTACTACACGAAAGTACAACAGATATAGTGACATAACCACCGAAATTCGAGGTATGAAGCAACAAATGTTCACGAAAATAGGGTTTTCACCCACTTGGTGGAACCACCACCTTTAACCGGCTATAGTTCTTCTCCCTTGAGCCTTGCACTCGTCCGAACCACCCTATTGTACACTCCCTTCGAAGCCACAACAATGGGATGGGTTAGGTTGGTGGTGCTGTGGCCGAAGCACACTCAGTTGGCCGAATGGTTAGTCCCGAAAGGGCCAAGGTCGAATGGCCCATTCCTTCGGCTCCCACCCGTTCGCCGCACACTCTCACCCTCATTCGACCATGTTTCCAGTAGCCACCATCACCATTCGACCCCTCCTCCATTCGGGGATTTTACTCATTCGACCACCCTCATGCTCCCATAACCTCATTCGGCCAGGCTACTTCCTCATTCGCCAAGCAGTCATGTCTCATTCGACACCCATGCACCAGGACCCATTCGACAGGAAGGCCTCATTCGACACCAGGTCATTCGGCTAGCCACCCTCTACATTCGCCACTCCTGTCCTCACCTTCATTCGACAGCCACCTTCAGTTTGGCATGGTTTCATTCGACCAATCAACCATGTACACCAGTGGAACCCTAGACCTACAATCTGTCCAACAGCCAACACATGTGGCCCAACTCATCCATGTTTTAAAAACATGTGGCCCAAACAGATTTGGCCCAAGGCCTTGTAAGGCTCCAACCTAGTTCGTTAGGCCCAACTTAAATGGTAGTTGGCCCACAGCACATCCGGTGCAGCCCAAATAATATGAGGCCCATAAGTGGCTATGTTCACAATTTGGCCCAACAGTATGGGTCCCGGCCCAACAGACTTATAACAGGCCCAACTGCATTCCTTTGGCCCACGCCTGGCCCAGTTTACTTTCAGTTGGCCAACAGCCCCAAAACCCTTGGCCCCACTTGTTTTCAGCCCAATTAAGTGAGGCCCAGCTTGGCCCACGAACTATCTTGATAAGGGCGTATGATAAAACTCATTTGGCCAACAAATCGAGTCCAAGGCCCATAGAATTCAACCCAAGGTCCAACTTCATTCAGTTCGGCCCAAAGACTAACTTGGCCCACGCTCGATTTCAGCCCAAAAGAACCAGGCCCAGGTTGGCCCAAGACCTATTTTACTTCAGGCCTTGATGAAATCCATGGGGCCCAGCAAATTCAGCCCGAGGCCCACAGAAATTGACCCCAAGGCCTACTTTCAAGGCCCTTGTCCTAACTTTGGAACCACTTTGCAGTTGACTTGGCCAATAGTCTACTTCTGGCCCAATTATGGTTCCTACAGCCCATTATAACTTCAGGCCCAACAATTCTTGCCTAGGCCCACCTTTGGCCCAACAACACCCTCATGGCCAAATAGAGGCCCACAAGGACACTTGATTTTTAGGACTTGTAACATTTGGCCGGGCCCTTGTATTTCAACAGCCCATATCATTGGCCCACACATTCCAATAGGCCTCACAACTCTCAATTGTTTAAGGTTATCCCAAGGCCCAACTTGTTACACGAAGGCCCAACAAGTAACTTGGTCACATTGTTTGGTCCATATTCCATTTTAGGCCCACATGGGTTTAATACATTTCATAAGATCAAAACAAGATATGTCAAAAGAATGTTTGCTTAATTAATTCATAATTATGCAATAAATGTTCAAAATGTACAAGATCAACAAAGTAGAATTGGAAAATAAGCACTAAGTCTTTTATCAAAGCAAATGGCTTATAACTAATGACAAGATGATAACTTATAATGTCATTGACTTAAATCAAATATACGGGACCGAACGAGGATCATGACCAAGTCTTACGCGTGTTAACCAACTTTAGGGCTAACACCTACACCTACACCTACACACACAAAACCCTACAAACTTATACTTACAAGTTACAACAACGTGAAATCAATACGGGATCGTGAAAACAAACTCAATTAAAACTCAGAGCGCGTGCATTCTTTCGTTTAAGCTAAGTCAACCCAACAACTACAAGGTGAGTTCATTGCCCCTTTTCTAACATTTTTGTTTTAAAACACGGGGCTGAGAAGCATGCGTAAACTGTTTTATGTAAATTGTTTACTTGAATGCTTTTATATGTTTACATGTATAACTGTTATCTTAGACTCCTGTTTAGGTAACTGTTATGTATCAAAGAACTATTTTCAAAGAACTAAAGACCTCAAACAAAGAACTATTTTCAAAGAACTAAAGACCTCAAACAAAGAACTATTTTCAAAGATCTATTTTCAAAGATCTATTTTCAAAGAACTAACGATCTATTTTTAAAGAACTATTTCAAGAGTGTGTTGTCAAAGAACTAACGATCTATTTTCAAAGAACTGTTTCAAGGGTTTAACTGGGAAATGCTCAAAGATAACATGTGCCAAAGAACTAAAGAACTAAACGAACTATGGACGGTCTAAAGAACTATAAAAGCCTATATATCAAAAGATGTCCTAGCTAGACTGATTGATTATAGGTCACATGTTTGATGAGGTTTACAGATCTCCTTTACTACTAAGTACCATGATTGACAGACTAGTCTACTCGAGTTGACCAAAGGCCCCAATCATTAGGACTTAGATTTTATTAAATGCTTATTATTTATTTAAATCAAGCATTTATAACGGTTTATACAATTACGATGGTTGCTCATGTTGTGTGATGAACTTGTGAAATCAACATGGATTTCAATTGATTGTAAACACAGGAACAACAACAGAAGAACTTCTGGGATGGTGTTAAGGGTAAAAATGCTTAATTATCATTAACAGCAGTGTCATATGCATATTAGTATGCGGTGGGATGTTGGCTAGGGCTTGTCCCTTACATATGCCCTATATATAAGCATTCCGATGTGGATATTACATGTGGTGTTAATGAAGTTAGGGTCTTTACCAAAGGAGACTTTCAAATCATTTTAAATTACAAAACTATATGAACTCACCAACCATGTTTTGACTTGATCTTTTTGCATGACTTCTCAGGTGACGAACAGGTCAATTAGGAAGTCATTACTTCTGGACTAGGACTTCAAATAGAAGACTTAGTATTTTGGACCTGCATACTTTTGAAGACATCATTACACATACCATTTTGTATATCTTGTGTAAATACAAGATAGAAACTTATGATGTTAATAGTAGATTTACATTGTTAAATTATAAACAATACTGATGTAATTTAACTTCGTAATTCTATTATGTTTAGCATTTCTCATTTATGTATCATGTGCCATATAACAATCTGATCAATCCGATTATCACTCACGATATCGCGCCCCGGGAACCTTCCGCCCGACGGGACAACCGATCCTATCCCGCCGGCTCGGGGTGTGACAGATTGGTATCAGAGCCATGGTTATAGAGAAATATAGGTCACTTAATTTAAACGGTTTGGCCTAGACTATAACCTAGGGATCCTGCATGTAGAGAACTTAAGATTTAAGACTTATTGCATTGTGTCTTCTGCATTCGATCATTGCACTAACCAATATTCATTTGGTTATGATCAGAATGCCGCCACGAAGACAACCTCCATTGTTGACATCAACACAAGACCAAGCTCCACACTCCTCGACACCATCGCCAAATTATTCACCACCGCCACCTCCTCCACCGCCTCCACCTCCTCCTCCACTGATAACCCAAGCATCTGGGTCAGGTACAACACCTGCCTTGGATCCTTTAACTATCGCTCTGGTGACGTTACTGACTAGCCAGATGACCAATCAGACGAAGGAGGCAATACCGGAGATGTTTCTTCGTCTTCGCAATGAGATCAACAACACTGGCAACTTATCAGGAGAAGCCAGTGGGAATACTGGTGGTACTTCACACTACTCCTACAAGTCATTCGTAGGATGTAAACCACCCAGCTTTAGTGGGTCTGAAGGCGCCGTTGGATTAATCCAGTGGATTGAAAAGATTGAGACGACCTTGGATCTCTGCAGCTGCCCCGAACACCACAAGGTCCGTTATTCTGCCGGAACATTCAACAAGCGGGCTCTGACTTGGTGGAATAGTCAGATCAACGCCCGGGGAAGGGAAGAAGCTATGGTGATGCCATGGGAAGATTTCAAAGCACTGCTGCGAACAGAGTTCTGCCCCAAGAATGAGCTGCAGAAGTTGGAGGTTGAATTATCCAACCATGTGATGAAGGGGGCTGATCACATAGGTTACACTACTCGTTATCACGAGTTAGTTGCTTTGGTACCTGACATGGTACCAACCTTGGAGAAAAGAATAGACAGATATGTGGGTGGACTTCCCGCCTGCATTCAGGGCATGGTTGTTTCAGCCAACCCTACTACAGTGGAATCTGCTGTGAGTTTTTCTGGGAAACTCACCGATCTGATGGTTGCCTCTGGAGTTTTAAAGAAAGAGGCTGATGCTGGCAAGAACAAGGAAGAGTCGTCAAAGAGACCTCATCATCAACCCAAGAAGAAACAAAAGGTCATCTCTCCAACAAGTAACAGCTGCACCGACAAACCCCAACAAGAGACCCTACATTGGTGCATATCCTTTGTGTGCCAAATGTCAATACCACCATGCTGCTGACACTCCCTGCAAACATTGCACGGGATGTGGACGGAAGGGCCATTGGGTCCAATCCTGTCGAATGACACCAAAACAAACAGTCAACAATGATGCTTTAGCTCTCCCTCCACCTGCTAACCAGAACAACGGTGGATGCTTCAACTGTGGTGAACAAGGCCACTTTGCAAAGAACTGCCCTAAGAAGGCTCAGCAGGCAGTTCAAGCTCCTCGTGGAAGAGCTTTTGTTATTGGAGCACCAGCTGCACGCCAGGACCCAAATGTGGTCACTGGTACGTTTCTCTTACATGACTTTTATGCATATGTTCTATTTGACACTGGTGCGGATCAGAGTTTTATCTCTGCCGATTTTGCATGCCAACTAGATTCTATAGAGGAACAGTTAGACTCCCCTTATATTATAGAAGTAGCTAACGGAAAACAGATCACAGTTAGTACAGTTTACAGAAATTGCCCGTTGACACTTAACGGTCATACATTCTCTATCGACTTGATACCGATGGAGTTGGGTAGTTTCGACATCATTGTTGGAATGGATTGGCTTTCCTATAACCGAGTGGAAGTTGTCTGTTCTGAGAAGCTGCTTCGAATTCCATTGCCTGATGATCGTGTATTGGAAGTCAGAGGGGATCAAGCAAAACGAAGTGTCAAAATCATTTCTTGCATAAAGGCGCGTAAGTGCTTACAGAAGCAGTGTGTAGCTTTCCTGGCACATGTGGTGGAAAAGGAGAAAGACAAGAAGAGGATACAAGACGTGCCAATAGTGAAAGAATATCCAGAAGTATTTCCCGAAGATCTACCAGGTTTGCCTCCTGTGCGACCGGTAGAGTTTCGAATTGATTTAGTTCCGGGAGCAACTCCTCTTGCTAAATCTCCTTACCGGTTAGCACCTTCGGAGATGCAGGAATTGTCGAATCAGTTGCAGGAGCTATTGGATAAAGGTTTCATCAGACCGAGCTACTCGCCTTGGGGAGCTCCGGTCCTGTTTGTGAAGAAGAAAGACGGATCGTTCAGAATGTGCATAGATTACAGGGAGCTGAACAAACTAACCATCAAGAATCGGTATCCATTGCCGAGGATTGATGATTTGTTTGACCAACTGCAAGGAGCTCAGTACTTCTCGAAGATTGACTTGCGGTCTGGTTATCATCAGCTTAGAGTTCAAGATGAAGACATACCGAAGACGGCATTCCGAACCAGATACGGGCATTACGAATTCATGGTGATGCCTTTCGGATTAACAAATGCACCAGCGGTTTTTATGGATCTCATGAACCGAGTGTGTAAGCCGTATTTGGATCAGTTTGTTATTGTCTTCATCGATGACATACTGATTTATTCCAAGAGCAAAGCAGAACACGAGCAACATCTCAGAAAGATCTTGGAACTGTTGACAGAACAAAAGCTTTATGCCAAGTTCTCTAAATGTGAATTTTGGCTAAGAGAAGTTCAATTTCTGGGACATGTAGTCAACAGTGAGGGAATACACGTAGATCCCGCCAAGATTGAAGCAATAAAGAATTGGGACACTCCGAAGACACCAACGGAAATACGGTCTTTTCTGGGATTGGCAGGTTATTATAGGAGGTTCATCTCGAACTTTTCTAAGATAGCTTTGCCTCTCACTAAATTAACTCAGAAGTGTGAACCGTTTGTCTGGGAGCAGAAACAAGAAGATGCCTTTCAGACACTGAAGCAGAAGCTATGTAATGCTCCAATCCTATCACTCCCGGAAGGATGTGATGACTTTGTCGTTTATTGTGATGCATCCCATCAAGGACTAGGATGCGTACTGATGCAACGGGACAAAGTTATCGCCTATGCATCAAGACAGTTAAAAGTTCATGAGAAGAATTACACTACTCATGATCTGGAACTGGGAGCAGTGATCTTCGCACTGAAGATCTGGAGACATTACTTATATGGCACTAAGTGTACCATATTTACTGATCACAAGAGTCTGCAGCATATTTTTGATCAGAAGGAGCTCAACATGCGACAACGCCGTTGGGTTGAACTTCTGAATGATTACGATTGTGTGATCAAGTACCATCCGGGAAAGGCGAATGTCGTGGCTGATGCCTTGAGCCGGAAGGAACGGGTCAAACCCTTACGCGTTAGAGCTATGGGGATGACTGTGCAGACCAATTTACAAGACAGGATCATACAAGCACAACAGGAGTCAGTTGACAGAGGAAACTTGAAGAAAGAACTTGACTGCGGAGCAGAGAAACATTTAGAGACCAAGTCCGATGGAATGATCTACTATCAGGATCGTATATGGATCCCGACGGTAGACGAATTGAGAAAACTTATCTTCGATGAAGCACACAAGACAAAATACTCTGTTCATCCAGGCGCCGATAAAATGTACCAAGACTTGCGTGGATTTTATTGGTGGCCGGGAATGAAGAAATACATAGCCGAGTACGTCGGTCGATGTCTAACGTGTGCGAAGGTAAAGGCGGAACACCAGAAACCGTCTGGTTTACTGGAACAGCCTGAGATTCCGCTCTGGAAGTGGGAACAAATAGC
This sequence comes from Mikania micrantha, assembly GCA_009363875.1. Taxonomy (NCBI): domain Eukaryota; kingdom Viridiplantae; phylum Streptophyta; class Magnoliopsida; order Asterales; family Asteraceae; genus Mikania; species Mikania micrantha. The sequence goes on along the minus strand of CM018691.1, from coordinate 54,919,344 downwards.
TATGGATTTCATTACCAAGCTACCCCGCACTTCTAGTGGTCACGATACAATTTGGGTGATCATAGATCGTTTAACGAAATCTGCTCATTTCTTGCCGATACGTGAAACTTTCACGATGGATAAACTGGCGAGGTTGTACATCAATGAGATAGTGGTACGTCATGGTGTGCCATTGTCTATTATTTCCGATCGAGACAGCAGATTTACATCAAGGTTCTGGCAATCACTACAGAAATCTCTAGGGACGCAGTTAAATTTGAGTACAGCTTACCATCCACAAACGGACGGTCAAAGCGAACGTACGATTCAGACCCTATAGGACATGTTAAGGACCTGTATTTTGGATTTCGGTGGGAATTGGGATTCTCATTTGCCACTGATTGAGTTCTCCTACAATAACAGTTATCACAGCAGTATCGGATGTGCACCATTCGAGGCTCTCTATGGCCGGAAATGTCGATCACCGATCTGTTGGACTGAAGTGGGAGATAACCGTATAACTGGACCAGAACTGATTCAGGAAACCACTGACAAGATTGCTCAGATTCAGAGAAGATTGCAAGCTACAAGAAGCAGACAGAAAAGCTATGCTGACAAATGGCGTAAGCCGTTGGAATTCCAAGTGGGAGATCGTGTCATGTTGAAGGTTTCTCCATGGAAGGGCGTAGTTCGCTTTGGAACAAAAGGCAAACTAGCACCACGATACGTAGGACCGTTCGAAATCATCGAACGTATTGGTCCTGTGGCTTATCGACTGAGATTACCGGTTGAACTCAGTGGTGTGCATGACGTGTTTCACGTCTCGAACTTAAAGAAATGCCTTGCTGACGAATCACTCGTCATTCCACTTGAAGAGATTCAAGTTGATGAACAGTTGCACTTTATCGAAGAACCTTTAGAGATTATGGATCGCAAGGTCAAGCAACTGAGGCGAAGCCGTATTCCGATTGTAAAGGTTCGTTGGAACTCAAGACGCGGACCTGAGTTTACTTGGGAACGTGAAGATCACATGAAGTTAAAGTATCCCCAACTGTTAGAAGAGGAAGTTGTACCCGATAACAACTCTTAAATTTCGGGACGAAATTTCTTTAACAAGGGGAGAGTGTAACATCAAGTACCAGATCGTCCGGCAAGTCCGTACGGTACGTGTACTTTCTACAGTAACTATGTGTACTTATACGATTGTAAACAGTACTTGTATTAACAGGATTCTAAATATAAGAACAGTTGTACGTATTTTCGTGTAAACATAAATACATTAAGTACAACATACATTGAAACAATAGTTGTGTGTATTCAAGTGAAAACTTAAGCACAGTTAACACAACGAATCACGAGAAACAACAGATCACAAGGGAACAACGAAAACATATCGGTTGCGATCTGATGTCCACAGATGACAGGAATCAGATGGCCGATGAATCAGTACAAGAACAATGTGAAAACAGGATGTTTAGTTGAGTCCGACAGTGAGGAAACACAATTCAAACACAATTACAGTGTTATTTCAGAATAACGAACTGACAGTGTGTTTGCGTGGGTGATGATTCACACAAACATATCTGTGAGTTTAGAGTTCTGAAAGAATGACTGAAAAGTGGCTATGTTCACAATTTGGCCCAACAGTATGGGTCCCGGCCCAACAGACTTATAACAGGCCCAACTGCATTCCTTTGGCCCACGCCTGGCCCAGTTTACTTTCAGTTGGCCAACAGCCCCAAAACCCTTGGCCCCACTTGTTTTCAGCCCAATTAAGTGAGGCCCAGCTTGGCCCACGAACTATCTTGATAAGGGCGTATGATAAAACTCATTTGGCCAACAAATCGAGTCCAAGGCCCATAGAATTCAACCCAAGGTCCAACTTCATTCAGTTCGGCCCAAAGACTAACTTGGCCCACGCTCGATTTCAGCCCAAAAGAACCAGGCCCAGGTTGGCCCAAGACCTATTTTACTTCAGGCCTTGATGAAATCCATAGGGCCCAGCAAATTCAGCCCGAGGCCCACGGAAATTGACCCCAAGGCTTACTTTCAAGGCCCTTGTCCTAACTTTGGAGCCACTTTGTAGTTGACTTGGCCAATAGTCTACTTCTGGCCCAATTATGGTTCCTACAGCCCATTATAACTTCAGGCCCAACAATTCTTGCCTAGGCCCACCTTTGGCCCAACAACACCCTCATGGCCAAATAGAGGCCCTCAAGGACACTTGATTTTTAGGCCTTGTAACATTTGGCCGGGCCCTTGTATTTCAACAGCCCATATCATTGGCCCACACATTCCAATAGGCCTCACAACTCTCAATTGTTTAAGGTTATCCCAAGGCCCAACTTGTTACACGAAGGCCCAACAAGTAACTTGGTCACATTGTTTGGTCCATATTCCATTTTAGGCCCACATGGGTTTAATACATTTCATAAGATCGAAACAAGATATGTCAAAAGAATGTTTGCTTAATTAATTCATAATTATGCAATAAATGTTCAAAATGTACAAGATCAACAAAGTAGAATTGGAAAATAAGCACTAAGTCTTTTATCAAAGCAAATGGCTTATAACTAATGACAAGATGATAACTTATAATGTCATTGACTTAAATCAAATATACGGGACCGAACGGGGATCATGACCAAGTCTTACGCTTGTTAACCAACTTTAGGGCTAACACCTACACCTACACCTACACACACAAAACCCTACAAACTTATACTTACAAGTTACAACAACGTGAAATCAATACAGGATCGTGAAAACAAACTCAATTACAACTCAGAGCGCGTGCATTCTTTCGTTTAAGCTAAGTCAACCCAACAACTACAAGGTGAGTTCATTGCCCCTTTTCTAACATTTTTGTTTTAAAACGCGGGGCTGAGAAGCATGCGTAAACTGTTTTATGTAAATTGTTTACTTGAATGCTTTTATATGTTTACATGTATAACTGTTATCTTAGACTCCTGTTTAGGTAACTGTTATGTATCAAAGAACTATTTTCAAAGAACTAAAGACCTCAAACAAAGAACTATTTTCAAAGAACTAAAGACCTCAAACAAAGAACTATTTTCAAAGATCTATTTTCAAAGAACTAACGATCTATTTTTAAAGAACTATTTCAAGAGTGTGTTGTCAAAGAACTAACGATCTATTTTCAAAGAACTGTTTCAAGGGTTTAACTGGGAAATGCTCAAAGATAACATGTGCCAAAGAACTAAAGAACTAAACGAACTATGGACGGTCTAAAGAACTATAAAAGCCTATATATCAAAAGATGTCCTAGCTAGACTGATTGATTATAGGTCACATGTTTGATGAGGTTTACAGATCTCCTTTACTACTAAGTACCATGATTGACAGACTAGTCTACTCGAGTTGACCAAAGGCCCCAATCATTAGGACTTAGATTTTATTAAATGCTTATTATTTATTTAAATCAAGCATTTATAACGGTTTATACAATTACGATGGTTGCTCATGTTGTGTGATGAACTTGTGAAATCAACATGGATTTCAATTGATTGTAAACACAGGAACAACAACAGAAGAACTTCTGGGATGGTGTTAAGGGTAAAAATGCTTAATTATCATTAACAGCAGTGTCATATGCATATTAGTATGTGGTGGGATGTTGGCTAGGGCTTGTCCCTTACATATGCCCTATATATAAGCATACCGATGTGAATATTACATGTGGTGTTAATGAGGTTAGGGTCTTTACCAAAGGTGACTTTCAAATCATTTTAAATTACAAAACTGTATGAACTCACCAACCATGTGTTGACTTGATCTTTTTGCATGACTTCTCAGGTGACGAACAGGTCAATTAGGAAGTCATTACTTCTGGACTAGGACTTCAAATAGAAGACTTAGTATTTTGGACCTGCATACTTTTGAAGACATCATTACACATACCATTTTGTATATCTTGTGTAAATACAAGATAGAAACTTATGATGTTAATAGTAGATTTACATTGTTAAATTATAAACAATACTGATGTAATTTAACTTCGTAATTCTATTATGTTTAGCATTTCTCATTTATGTATCATGTGCCATATAACAATCTGATCAATCCGATTATCACTCACGATATCGCGCCCCGGGAACCTTCCGCCCGACGGGACAACCGATCCTATCCCGCCGGCTCGGGGTGTGACAGATTGGTATCAGAGCCATGGTTATAGAGAAATATAGGTCACTTAATTTAAACGGTTTGGCCTAGACTATAACCTAGGGATCCTGCATGTAGAGAACTTAAGATTTAAGACTTATTGCATTGTGTCTTCTGCATTCGATCATTGCACTAACCAATATTCATTTGGTTATGATCAGAATGCCGCCACGAAGACAACCTCCATTGTTGACATCAACACAAGACCAAGCTCCACACTCCTCGACACCATCGCCAAATGATTCACCACCGCCACCTCCTCCACCGCCTCCACCTCCTCCTCCACTGATAACCCAAGCATCTGGGTCAGGTACAACACCTGCCTTGGATCCTGCAACTATCGCTCTGGTGACGTTACTGACTAGCCAGATGACCAATCAGATGAAGGAGGCAATACCGGAGATGTTTCTTCGTCTTCGCAATGAGATCAACAACACTGGCAACTTATCAGGAGAAGCCAGTGGGAATACTGGTGGTACTTCACACTACTCCTACAAGTCATTCGTAGGATGTAAACCACCCAGCTTTAGTGGGTTTGAAGGCGCCGTTGGATTAATCCAGTGGATTGAAAAGATTGAGACGACCTTGGATCTCTGCAGCTGCCCCGAACACCACAAGGTCCGTTATTCTGCCGGAACATTCAACAAGCGGGCTCTGACTTGGTGGAATAGTCAGATCAACGCCCGGGGAAGGGAAGAAGCTATGGTGATGCCATGGGAAGATTTCAAAGCACTGCTGCGAACAGAGTTCTGCCCCAAGAATGAGCTGCAGAAGTTGGAGGTTGAATTATCCAACCATGTGATGAAGGGGGCTGATCACATAGGTTACACTACTCGTTATCACGAGTTAGTTGCTTTGGTACCTGACATGGTACCAACCTTGGAGAAAAGAATAGACAGATATGTGGGTGGACTTCCCGCCTGCATTCAGGGCATGGTTGTTTCAGCCAACCCTACTACAGTGGAATCTGCTGTGAGTTTTTCTGGGAAACTCACTGATCTGATGGTTGCCTCTGGAGTTTTAAAGAAAGAGGCTGATGCTGGCAAGAACAAGGAAGAGTCGTCAAAGAGACCTCATCATCAACCCAAGAAGAAACAAAAGGTCATCTCTCCAACAAGTAACAGCTGCACCGACAAACCCCAACAAGAGACCCTACATTGGTGCATATCCTTTGTGTGCCAAATGTCAATACCACCATGCTGCTGACACTCCCTGCAAACATTGCACGGGATGTGGACGGAAGGGCCATTGGGTCCAATCCTGTCGAATGACACCAAAACAAACAGTCAACAATGATGCTTTAGCTCTCCCTCCACCTGCTAACCAGAACAACGGTGGATGCTTCAACTGTGGTGAACAAGGCCACTTTGCAAAGAACTGCCCTAAGAAGGCTCAGCAGGCAGTTCAAGCTCCTCGTGGAAGAGCTTTTGTTATTGGAGCACCAGCTGCACGCCAGGACCCAAATGTGGTCACTGGTACGTTTCTCTTACATGACTTTTATGCATATGTTCTATTTGACACTGGTGCGGATCAGAGTTTTATCTCTGCCGATTTTGCATGCCAACTAGATTCTATAGAGGAACAGTTAGACTCCCCTTATATTATAGAAGTAGCTAACGAAAAACAGATCACAGTTAGTACAGTTTACAGAAATTGCCCGTTGACACTTAACGGTCATACATTCTCTATCGACTTGATACCGATGGAGTTGGGTAGTTTCGACATCATTGTTGGAATGGATTGGCTTTCCTCTAACCGAGTGGAAGTTGTCTGTTCTGAGAAGCTGCTTCGAATTCCATTGCCTGATGATCGTGTATTGGAAGTCAGAGGGGATCAAGCAAAACGAAGTGTCAAAATCATTTCTTGCATAAAGGCGCGTAAGTGCTTACAGAAGCAGTGTGTAGCTTTCCTGGCACATGTGGTGGAAAAGGAGAAAGACAAGAAGAGGATACAAGACGTGCCAATAGTGAAAGAATATCCAGAAGTATTTCCCGAAGATCTACCAGGTTTGCCTCCTGTGCGACCGGTAGAGTTTCGAATTGATTTAGTTCCGGGAGCAACTCCTCTTGCTAAATCTCCTTACCGGTTAGCACCTTCGGAGATGCAGGAATTGTCGAATCAGTTGCAGGAGCTATTGGATAAAGGTTTCATCAGACCGAGCTACTCGCCTTGGGGAGCTCCGGTCCTGTTTGTGAAGAAGAAAGACGGATCGTTCAGAATGTGCATAGATTACAGGGAGCTGAACAAACTAACCATCAAGAATCGGTATCCATTGCCGAGGATTGATGATTTGTTTGACCAACTGCAAGGAGCTCAGTACTTCTCGAAGATTGACTTGCGGTCTGGTTATCATCAGCTTAGAGTTCAAGATGAAGACATACCGAAGACGGCATTCCGAACCAGATACGGGCATTACGAATTCATGGTGATGCCTTTCGGATTAACAAATGCACCAGCGGTTTTTATGGATCTCATGAACCGAGTGTGTAAGCCGTATTTGGATCAGTTTGTTATTGTCTTCATCGATGACATACTGATTTATTCCAAGAGCAAAGCAGAACACGAGCAACATCTCAGAAAGATCTTGGAACTGTTGACAGAACAAAAGCTTTATGCCAAGTTCTCTAAATGTGAATTTTGGCTAAGAGAAGTTCAATTTCTGGGACATGTAGTCAACAGTGAGGGAATACACGTAGATCCCGCCAAGATTGAAGCAATAAAGAATTGGGACACTCCGAAGACACCAACGGAAATACGGTCTTTTCTGGGATTGGCAGGTTATTATAGGAGGTTCATCTCGAACTTTTCTAAGATAGCTTTGCCTCTCACTAAATTAACTCAGAAGTGTGAACCGTTTGTCTGGGAGCAGAAACAAGAAGATGCCTTTCAGACACTGAAGCAGAAGCTATGTAATGCTCCAATCCTATCACTCCCGGAAGGATGTGATGACTTTGTCGTTTATTGTGATGCATCCCATCAAGGACTAGGATGCGTACTGATGCAACGGGACAAAGTTATCGCCTATGCATCAAGACAGTTAAAAGTTCATGAGAAGAATTACACTACTCATGATCTGGAACTGGGAGCAGTGATCTTCGCACTGAAGATCTGGAGACATTACTTATATGGCACTAAGTGTACCATATTTACTGATCACAAGAGTCTGCAGCATATTTTTGATCAGAAGGAGCTCAACATGCGACAACGCCGTTGGGTTGAACTTCTGAATGATTACGATTGTGTGATCAAGTACCATCCGGGAAAGGCGAATGTTGTAGATGATGCCTTGAGCCGGAAGGAACGGGTCAAACCCTTACGCGTTAGAGCTATGGGGATGACTGTGCAGACCAATTTACAAGACAGGATCATACAAGCACAACAGGAGTCAGTTGACAGAGGAAACTTGAAGAAAGAACTTGACTGCGGAGCAGAGAAACATTTAGAGACCAAGTCCGATGGAATGATCTACTATCAGGATCGTATATGGATCCCGACGGTAGACGAATTGAGAAAACTTATCTTCGATGAAGCACACAAGACAAAATACTCTGTTCATCCAGGCGCCGATAAAATGTACCAAGACTTGCGTGGATTTTATTGGTGGCCGGGAATGAAGAAATACATAGCCGAGTACGTCGGTCGATGTCTAACGTGTGCGAAGGTAAAGGCGGAACACCAGAAACCGTCTGGTTTACTGGAACAGCCTGAGATTCCGCTCTGGAAGTGGGAACAAATAGCTATGGATTTCATTACCAAGCTACCCCGCACTTCTAGTGGTCACGATACAATTTGGGTGATCATAGATCGTTTAACGAAATCTGCTCATTTCTTGCCGATACGTGAAACTTTCACGATGGATAAACTGGCGAGGTTGTACATCAATGAGATAGTGGTACGTCATGGTGTGCCATTGTCAATTATTTCCGATCGAGACAGCAGATTTACATCAAGGTTCTGGCAATCACTACAGAAATCTCTAGGGACGCAGTTAAATTTGAGTACAGCTTACCATCCACAAACGGACGGTCAAAGCGAACGTACGATTCAGACCCTAGAGGACATGTTAGGGACCTGTATTTTGGATTTCGGTGGGAATTGGGATTCTCATTTGCCACTGATTGAGTTCTCCTACAATAACAGTTATCACAGCAGTATCGGATGTGCATCATTCGAGGCTCTCTATGGTCGGAAATGTCGATCACCGATCTGTTGGACTGAAGTGGGAGATAACCGTATAACTGGACCAGAACTGATTCAGGAAACCACTGACAAGATTGCTCAGATTCAGAGAAGATTGCAAGCTACAAGAAGCAGACAGAAAAGCTATGCTGACAAACGGCGTAAGCCGTTGGAATTCCAAGTGGGAGATCGTGTCATGTTGAAGGTTTCTCCATGGAAGGGCGTAGTTCGCTTTGGAACAAAAGGCAAACTAGCACCACGATACGTAGGACCGTTCGAAATCATCGAACGTATTGGTCCTGTGGCTTATCGACTGAGATTACCGGTTGAACTCAGTGGTGTGCATGACGTGTTTCACGTCTCGAACTTAAAGAAAAATGCCTTGCTGACGAATCACTCGTCATTCCACTTGAAGAGATTCAAGTTGATGAACAGTTGCACTTTATCGAAGAACCTTTAGAGATTATGGATCGCAAGGTCAAGCAACTGAGGCGAAGCCGTATTCCGATTGTAAAGGTTCGTTGGAACTCAAGACGCGGACCCGAGTTTACTTGGGAACGTGAAGATCACATGAAGTTAAAGTATCCCCAACTGTTAGAAGAGGAAGCTGTACCCGATAACAACTCTTAAATTTCGGGACGAAATTTCTTTAACAAGGGGAGAGTGTAACATCAAGTACCAGATCGTCCGGCAAGTCCGTACGGTACGTGTACTTTCTACAGTAACTATGTGTACTTATACGATTGTAAACAGTACTTGTATTAACAGGATTCTAAATATAAGAACAGTTGTACGTATTTTCGTGTAAACATAAATACATTAAGTACAACATACATTGAAACAATAGTTGTGTGTATTCAAGTGAAAACTTAAGCACAGTTAACACAACGAATCACGAGAAACAACAGATCACAAGGGAACAACGAAAACATATCGGTTGCGATCTGATGTCCACAGATGACAGGAATCAGATGGCCGATGAATCAGTACAAGAACAATGTGAAAATAGGATGTTTAGTTGAGTCCAACAGTGAGGAAACACAATTCAAACACAATTACAGTGTTATTTCAGAATAACGAACTGACAGTGTGTTTGCGTGGGTGACGATTCACACAAACATATCTGTGAGTTTAGAGTTCTGAAATAATGACTGAAAAGTAGAAAACAAAAGTCAGAAAGCAAAACCATCGTCGTATTCGTTCGGGTGACGATTCGAACGAATTACGCGCGAAGGTGACGCGATCTGACGAAACGAAAACACGACACGAACGAAAATAATTTAATAAAATAAAATAAATAACATTTTACAATTTTGAAACTAATCAAAATAATTAAATTAAACTCTTTTTATTTAATTCCATTTAAATTACGCGTAATTTTTCCGGGAAACGTAACGAAAACACAAACCGAGCAACAAAAACGAACCCAAACTCACTCGGGGTATAAATACCCTAAATTGAGTCATCTTCTTCATTTTTCTCATTTCTACCCTCTCTCTACACTCAAAATCCCGGTTTTTCAATTTTAGGGTTTTCATCATCTTCAAACCTTCATATCTTCCTCATTTCTCCACCAAATCCTTCCATTTTTGAACCCACTTAAAGCTCTCAACCTCTACTACACGAAAGTACAACAGATCTAGTGACATAACCACCGAAATTCGAGGTATGAAGCAACAAATGTTCACGAAAATAGGGTTTTCACCCACTTGGTGGAACCACCACATTTAACCGGCTATAGTTCTTCTCCCTTGAGCCTTGCACTCGTCCGAACCACCCTATTGTACACTCCCTTCGAAGCCACAACAATGGGATGGGTTAGGTTGGTGGTGCTGTGGCCGAAGCACACTCAGTTGGCCGAATGGTTAGTCCCGAAAGGGCCAAGGTCAAATGGCCCATTCCTTCGGCTCCCACCCGTTCGCCGCACACTCTCACCCTCATTCGACCATGTTTCCAGTAGCCACCATCACCATTCGACCCCTCCTCCATTCGGGGATTTTACTCATTCGACCACCCTCATGCTCCCATAACCTCATTCGGCCAGGCTACTTCCTCATTCGCCAAGCAGTCATGTCTCATTCGACACCCATGCACCAGGACCCATTCGACAGGAAGGCCTCATTCGACACCAGGTCATTCGGCTAGCCACCCTCTACATTCGCCACTCCTGTCCTCACCTTCATTCGACAGCCACCTTCAGTTTGGCATGGTTTCATTCGACCAATCAACCATGTACACCAGTGGAACCCTAGACCTACAATCTGTCCAACAGCCAACACATGTGGCCCAACTCATCCACGTTTTAAAAACATGTGGCCCAAACAGATTTGGCCCAAGGCCTTGTAAGGCTCCAACCTAGTTCGTTAGGCCCAACTTAAATGGTAGTTGGCCCACAGCACATCCGGTGCAGCCCACATAATATGAGGCCCATAAGTGGCTATGTTCACAATTTGGCCCAGCAGTATGGGTCCCGGCCCAACAGACTTGTAACAGGCCCAACTGCATTCCTTTGGCCCACGCCTGGCCCAGTTTACTTTCAGTTGGCCAACAGCCCCAAAACCCTTGGCCCCACTTGTTTTCAGCCCAATTAAGTGAGGCCCAGCTTGGCCCACGAACTATCTTGATAAGGGCGTATGATAAAACTCATTTGGCCAACAAATCGAGTCCAAGGCCCATAGAATTCAACCCAAGGTCCAACTTCATTCAGTTCGGCCCAAAGACTAACTTGGCCCACGCTCGATTTCAGCCCAAAAGAACCAGGCCCAGGTTGGCCCAAGACCTATTTTACTTCAGGCCTTGATGAAATCCATAGGGCCCAGCAAATTCAGCCCGACGCCCACGGAAATTGACCCCAAGGCCTACTTTCAAGGCCCTTGTCCTAACTTTGGAGCCACTTTGCAGTTGACTTGGCCAATAGTCTACTTCTGGCCCAATTATGGTTCCTACAGCCCATTATAACTTCAGGCCCAACAATTCTTGCCTAGGCCCACCTTTGGCCCAACAACACCCTCATGGCCAAATAGAGGCCCTCAAGGACACTTGATTTTTAGGCCTTGTAACATTTGGCCGGGCCCTTGTATTTCAACAGCCCATATCATTGGCCCACACATTCCAATAGGCCTCACAACTCTCAATTGTTTAAGGTTATCCCAAGGCCCAACTTGTTACACGAAGGCCCAACAAGTAACTTGGTCACATTGTTTGGTCCATATTCCATTTTAGGCCCACATGGGTTTAATACATTTCATAAGATCAAAACAAGATATGTCAAAAGAATGTTTGATTAATTAATTCATAATTATGCAATAAATGTTCAAAATGTACAAGATCAACAAAGTAGAATTGGAAAATAAGCACTAAGTCTTTTATCAAAGCAAATGGCTTATAACTAATGACAAGATGATAACTTATAATGTCATTGACTTAAATCAAATATACGGGACCGAACGGGGATCATGACCAAGTCTTACGCGTGTTAACCAACTTTAGGGCTAACACCTACACCTACACCTACACACACAAAACCCTACAAACTTATACTTACAAGTTACAACAACGTGAAATCAATACAGGATCGTGAAAACAAACTCAATTACAACTCAGAGCGCGTGCATTCTTTCGTTTAAGCTAAGTCAACCCAACAACTACAAGGTGAGTTCATTGCCCCTATTCTAACATTTTTGTTTTAAAACGCGGGGCTGAGAAGCATGCGAAAACTGTTTTATGTAAATTGTTTACTTGAATGCTTTTATATGTTTACATGTATAACTGTTATCTTAGACTCCTGTTTAGGTAACTATTATGTATCAAAGAACTATTTTCAAAGAACTAAAGACCTCAAACAAAGAACTATTTTCAAAGAACTAAAGACCTCAAACAAAGAACTATTTTCAAAGATCTATTTTCAAAGAACTAACGATCTATTTTTAAAGAACTATTTCAAGAGTGTGTTGTCAAAGAACTAACGATCTATTTTCAAAGAACTGTTTCAAGGGTTTAACTGGGAAATGCTCAAAGATAACATGTGCCAAAGAACTAAAGAACTAAACGAACTATGGATGGTCTAAAGAACTATAAAAGCCTATATATCAAAAGATGTCCTAGCTAGACTGATTGATTATAGGTCACATGTTTGATGAGGTTTACAGATCTCCTTTACTACTAAGTACCATGATTGACAGACTAGTCTACTCGAGTTGACCAAAGGCCCCAATCATTAGGACTTAGATTTTATTAAATGCTTATTATTTATTTAAATCAAGCATTTATAACGGTTTATACAATTACGATGGTTGCTCATGTTGTGTGATGAACTTGTGAAATCAACATGGATTTCAATTGATTGTAAACACAGGAACAACAACAGAAGAACTTCTGGGATGGTGTTAAGGGTAAAAATGCTTAATTATCATTAACAGCAGTGTCATATGCATATTAGTATGTGGTGGGATGTTGGCTAGGGCTTGTCCCTTACATATGCCCTATATATAAGCATACCGATGTGAATATTACATGTGGTGTTAATGAGGTTAGGGTCTTTACCAAAGGTGACTTTCAAATCATTTTAAATTACAAAACTGTATGAACTCACCAACCATGTGTTGACTTGATCTTTTTGCATGACTTCTCAGGTGACGAACAGGTCAATTAGGAAGTCATTACTTCTGGACTAGGACTTCAAATAGAAGACTTAGTATTTTGGACCTGCATACTTTTGAAGACATCATTACACATACCATTTTGTATATCTTGTGTAAATACAAGATAGAAACTTATGATGTTAATAGTAGATTTACATTGTTAAATTATAAACAATACTGATGTAATTTAACTTTGTAATTCTATTATGTTTAGCATTTCTCATTTATGTATCATGTGCCATATAACAATCTGATCAATCCGATTATCACTCACGATATCACGCCCCGGGAACCTTCCGCCCGACGGGACAACCGATCCTATCCCGCCGGATCGGGTTGTGACAAGTGGACTCTACACCATGCAACAAACTTATCATTATGGGACTGTGGACGTCCAAAAATTTGTTTCATATAATTTTTTTAATTACCTGTTTTAAAAATATTATTTTTATTAAAATATAAGCCAATATCCCTTATATTAAATAAGTCAAAAAATATTAAATAATTAGTTATGAAAATTTACAAAGCATAAAATGATATTTAAAGATAAAATATTATTGTCAATGCATAGAAGCGAAGAAATTAATAAAGCAATCATATTATATATAAAATTAAAGAATATTATTATTACTTCACAAAAAAAGAGATGAAAACCATATATCTATATGTCTAACTATATATTATAACATAACATTATATTCAATACGAGAGAAAAAAAAACTAACTTTAAAGATTTAATATATATTAACTAAAATGATTTCTAAAAAAAGCTAGAGGTAATAAGTTCAAGTCTTAAGAATAACATAAATGATATATTTATCCTAACATGAGTTATAAATATTAGCAAATAAAAATTGAAATAAAACGGTTTGAATGTCGATCCATTATAGCATATTGTTATGGTCTTATATTCACGCCCAAATGCTGAATCGACTCCTATATTATCAACTCTCATATAAAACAGTGTATTAAAATAGCACTTTGTTATTTATAATATCACTTTACTTTCTACACTTTTTACAAAACTATCAATTTGTATTTGATCCTAACACTACGATTATATACACACCTAGTTGCGTTACATACATTAAGTCCTCCTAAGTAGGCATCCATTGATTTCTTGGAATCCTATACCCACGATATACGTCTATTATTTAAATTTTGAACGATATATGTCTATTATGTTATTTTAAACGTTATAAGCTTGTTACGTTATTATTTTAAACGATAGTAATTATTTACGTGTTCAAACTAAATCTTTTATTTTATAATTAGTTTGTTTATGTTAATTTAAGTTAAACGTTATAAGTTTGTTGCGTAATTATGAAAAATAACAAAACAAAACCAGAAACAATACAAATAAAAAACGAAATATATATATAGTCCATATCTATCGTAATCGCTGCAAAAAGAGAAAACCTACTTAGTAAATTTCAAAAAAAAAAAAAAAAGTTAAATACGGCCCGTACAGGCCTAGACGGTGTGTACTGAGGTTGCCCGTCTCACCCAAAACCAGCCCGTCTCACCCCAAAACCAGGCCAAAATAGGCTGTCTGGGCAAGACCGGCCCGTACAGGTCAGTACGGCCCGTCTCCTCAAACCAGGCCAAAACTAGGTCGTTTGGTCAAAACGGCCCGTACAGGTCAGTACGGTCCGTCTCCCCAAACCAGGCCAAAACTAGGTCGTCTGGGCAAGACAGAGTACAGGTCAGTACGAGCCGTCTTGCTCAAACCAGGCCAAAACTAGGCCGTCTGTGCAAGACAGCCCGTACAGGTCAGTACGGCCCATCTTGCCCAAACCGGGCAAAACTAGGCCGTCTGGGCAAGACGGCCCGTACAGGTCAGTACGGCCCGTTTCACCCAAACTGGGCCAAAACTAGGCCGTCTGTGCAAGACAACCCGTACAGGTCAGTACGGCCCATCTTGCCCAAACCGGGCAAAACTAGGCCGTCTGGGCAAGACGGGTACAGGTCAGTACGGCCCGTTTCACCCAAACTGGGCCAAAACTAGGCCGTCTGGTCAAGACAGCCCGTACAGGTCAATATGGCTCGTCTCCCTAGACGAGGCCAAAACTAGGCTGTTTGGACAAGACGGGCCTGTACAGGTCAGTACGGCCTGCCTTGATTCAAATCATTATCCTAGGATGTTAGGGCATGCCTGTACGATTAATGAGACGGGCCGTACTGATCAGTACGGCCCGTCTTGCTGCCAACCATTGTCATAGGATGTCAGAGAAATGTCTGACAGATGACTGAAACGGCCCGTACTGGGCAGTACGGCCCGTATTGAGGGTGTATTTTTAAATTTTGGGGTGTTAATTTAACACAACCCTTTTTAAATTATGTCTCTATTAAACGAGAGTGAGAAAAGATCTTTTAACACAACTGTATGAAGATATTTATAATAATGTAGTGATTAAAATCATGCATTACTCATGATGATTAGCTGTTAATTTTTTTTTGTAATTTATTAATAATTTATATGCATGTGTTTAATTGAATGTCGTCTGTGACGGAAAAAAAGGAGTCGCCGTCCACCTTAAGTCACAAGCTACCACTTCATAAAGTAATGTCTTTATCACTCTATGATTATTGCTTTGGCCACGTGTGTCTTTTTAATAGGGGCGCGTTATTTGGACACCCACTACGGATCAGTCAACACCTACCCTATCTATACGAGCCGTAAAGGACTTTACGGGCCGTAAAGCCGTCAGAGAGTGTCAGAAAATGTCAGTGAGATGTCTGGCGGCTGAAAACGGAATACGAGCCGTAAAGGCCTATACGACTCGTTTTTAAACCTGAAAAGAAAATAAGTTTTGTTTTTCCACCCGATATACGGACGTGTTTAACTTATTTGAAACATTGTAATTGTTTAACTGTTTTAAATGGTTAAAACATATATTTTAATGGTTTCACATATTAATCGCTATACGTACGTTTTTAACGTTATATATTAAACATATGATATATATATTATTATATATACGTGTTATAAAATCCGCACGTTGTTTGAATTCCGGTATACGTACGCGTTTAACGTTAATTGTTATATCATATCGTCTAGTTATTTAATTTTTAAGTTATAAATAATATCTGTTTATAATAGCGTATAATCGTACTTTGTTTTGAAATCCGGTATTTGTTAAATGCAACACGTACGGTACGTGTTTAAGTAACTTATAATATCGTTTAATTGTTCGAAAAAAAACGTAACCATTTTTAATCGTTTTGTTGTAAAATAATAAGTATTTTAACGTTATTATTTAATTATTTTGTCTATTTGTTTTGTTTGAAAAATATTTTAATTATTTTTTCTACTTGTTTTGTTTGAAAAATATTTCAATATTTTCAGTAATTTTTAATATTATTATTAATATTAGAAATATTTATTATTATTATTATTATTATTATTATTATTATTATTATTATTATTATTATTATTATTATTATTATTATTATTATTATTATTATTATTATTATTATTATTATTATTATTTATTATTTATTATTATTTATTATTTATTATTATTATTTATTATTATTATTATTACTATTATTATTATTATTATTTATTATTTATTATTATTTATTATTTATTATTATTATTATTATTATTTATTATTATTATTTATTATTATTATTATTTATTATTATTATTTATTATTATTATTATTTATTATTATTATTATTTATTATTATTATTATTTATTATTATTATTATTTATTATTATTATTATTTATTATTATTATTATTATTATTATTACTTATTATAAAGAACAACAAAATGATTAAATACATATATTTGCGAGTTACAATCCGTACTTGTCTAAATCTACAAAACCCGGTGGTTTTCGATGGCTTTCCAACCAATTGGTATACAAATCAAGGCGTTGCTTGTACCACATTTCCCAGGCTGCGGCGTCTTGACTTTTGAATCTTGACCAATACCAACTTGGTGTCGGGATTGGATAATCTCCGGTAAGTTCAACCATTACAAAGTGGTTATCGTTAACAAATACGAATGACACAATACGATGTGGTTGGAGAAATTCAGGCGACGTCCATAGCGGGAAAATCGTTACAGAAGCGCCTAAGCTTATAAAAACCACTATCACACCAAACGCATTTGCAATCAAAAGTCCGGTCTCCGGCATTTGCATCCAATAACGCCTTGGAGCAAATTCAGGTTTTGACCATTTCAAGGATTCTTGAATTTCGTCAAAAACACCAAGGAGGACGTTAATGTACACGTTTGCATTTTGGATACTCTCAGTCAGGAGTGCATGACGAATAGTTAACCATTCTGTTTCCGGAAGTCCTAATGCAACAGCCAGAGATCGAAAGCCACAGTTTCCGTCTGGAACAACGTCTTGTATTCTTGATATGTATGGGTGGAAGATGTCAGGAATGTGATCCTTAAACCGGTTAAAATTGTAAAGTTTGTTATCAGTTAAATGTACCGGGATGTCAAATGCTGGTTGCGATAACCCAACAGTTGGTTGCGAAAACCCGTCTTGTGGTTGAGAAAACCCGGACCAATCGTGCATTCTTGTCGTTGAAGAATACGAATTAGCACGCTGCAATTGACTATCGTGAGTGACCGTTGAATCATCCTGCTTATTTTTCTTTGGCTTTGTGAATGAACTATGTCGGGCAGGCTCTTGTTTTTTTTGTTGTGTCTTTAAACTTGGTCGCCCTCGAGTGTTAGTTTGCACGACGGGTTCTTTTTTCATTGATTTAAATGGGAAAACCGCACTAAAAACCTTTGACATCATACTCTTTTTAACTGGATTTGGTTGAAGCTTGATATGTTGTATGACCCGATCCAATTGCGCATCAATATCAGCACCTTCATCCTCGTTAAGTAACGACGGGTTTAAATCAAGCTTACGCCAAAACAAGTCTACCTCATCCAGTGTAACTTTAGCATCTGTTTTAAAAGAATAAAAATAATATTTATGATTATACATAAATAATAGGTAAATATATAATTAAATTTAATTAATTCATACTATTCAATAGACGACAAGCACATGGCAATCCACAACTCGTGAAGAGATGGCAACCGCAAGATGAATTTGATGCTATCAACATCTGAATTTTTGCCTTCTCACCAACCAACAGATCTAAAGCTACATGAGATACATTCCCTTTTAACAATTCAAATTGATCATCGTTGTGATGTGCCATACGAAATATTTTGCTTCTTTCAAAGCTTTCGTTTATAGCTTCTGCTTGCGATTTAACAATTTGAATGACATGCCCAACAATGTTGTCTAACGTGTTGTTTGTTGCATGGAGACTTTTCTTTAATAGAGAATGTTGACTTTCAACTCTGTTGGTGGTTCGTTGACCAAAATTCCGGTTTTTGTCTATCCACGCAGACACAAACATTTCCTTGTATTTTTGCAACCATGTTACTTGCAAATATCCGATAACCCCTAAAAAACAAACACATATTAATACGTTTCATATAACTCAAATACAATTAAAAATGAGAAATAGAACATTACTCTGATGAGATGTCCATAACCATTCATGTAGTCGGCTATAATTATACTCGTAGATATCGGGAGTTGCAGATTCAATCACAACCGACCACATATATCCAAACTTTTGCCAGTCTGATTGCGAAAAACTAGGCCTGCAGTGTTTGGATATGTTTTCAAAAATGTGCCACCTGCATAGTAATTGGGCAGCACTAGGAAATATTCTTCTACATGCGTTTATAAGAGTCAATTCTCTATCGGTTACAATAACGCGTGGTTCCATACACTGTTGAAGTGTATCTTTTAGGTTTTGTAACACCCAGACAAAATTCTCTTCACGTTCCTTACTTATAAACGCATGTGCAACACTAAATGTCTTGTGTGTTGATGTGACACCAACTATTTGAACAAATGGCATGTTGTATTTGTTCGTTTTATAAGTAGTGTCAATTAACAAGACATGAGGAAATGCTCGCCAAATATTATAAGATGTCTGGTGGATAAAAAAAATCTGTTCCACGACATCTGTCGACGCATCGTCTTGCGTTTGGTAAATAAAATTATTTCTTTGCAATGTTCTAAAAAGGACCTGAATTGGAGTTTCCCCCGTGTTTTGTCCAATACGAGACTTCCGTCGCGCATTGTAAATATTTCTGAGGTTGGAAACATTATTGGGGTTTTGGTCCTTTACAGCTGCAAGTATATCACGGGGCAACATGTTTTGGTTTGACAGTTGCTCAACTAGACGGGTTTCATTTTCATTTAATCTCATCGCATATGGATGACCGCCTAGTTGTTCAGCCGCTAGGTGGTTGTGTTCATTATTGACCACACGCAACTTCCAACCACCACAACTTCTCTCGTATCTACCAATCAACTCAAATTCACACCCAGTCTTCTTCGAACCAGTACGTCTAACTTTTGGTTCACCGTGATACACGCCACCGCGATCGCATTTAAGCCACACTTTTATAACTACACCGGTTGCATTAGTTTTGCTTCGTCGTCTAACTAGCACATAACCATTTTCACGCCCTCTAGCAATCGTCCAATCAACAAGTTCATCAACACCGGCAAAAACCTGAAAAAAAAAATGTATAAGATTTTATAAACTAACAACCGTTAAACGAATAAGTTTGTTACCTGATCAGTTTCATAGACACACATATATTCATCACCGAAGTTGTTGCCTCCCATCGACATTGTTAAACCTTTACGAGTTTGAATTTGTTAAAGAACCCCAAAACCTAATTGTTTAGAAAATCAAATTGTTCCTGTCTGCGTTTTATTTTTTGATTCATGCATTGCATTATAACGTATGCCATGAAGATATATATCAAACGATTAATTTACGCATACATCTATTACGTTAAATCAAATAATTTGCGCTGCTCAAATTATTGGCGTTCAATACGGGCCGTAAAGGGCTTTACGGGCCGTATGTACTGCGTGTCAGCCTGCGTCAGCCCTATGATTTGACGTGTCAGCTTTTGTCAGAAATATTCGTTTCAATACGACCCGTAAAGGGCTTTACGGGCCGTATTGAGGGTGTCCGAGGATCCAGTCGGGTGTCTCCCTAACAGCCCCCTTTTAATATTCAACGATTATGCCGTATCTATGCAGCAAGATACGTATCTTAATTTGAAATCAAATTAAAGCATCAAATACGTTAAACATCTATGTGTTATCTATATATATAGGGTAAAAATAAAATAAAAATCACATCTCAATGAGAAAACCGCGAAAACCATGCAAAAATCATGTAAAAACGTTTTTTTTTGAATTTTTTTTACAGGTTTGTAACAATATTTGGCACATTTTTATAAAAAAAAATCAAAAAAGCGCCGACCAAATATATTTTTTACGTTTTGTTACGTAGGTTTTACGTGAGTTTATAAAATATTTTTTTTAAAAATATTTGGTCGGCGTTTTTTTTATTTTTTTATAAAAATGTGTCAAATAGTGTTACAAACCTGTAAAAAAAATTCAAAAAAAAAACGTTTTTACGTGATTTTTGCATTGTTTTCAAGGTTTTCTCATTGAGATGTGGTTTTCAAAATAACCATACCCTATATTATACACACACACACACGCACGCACTATATATAATAAAATAATAACAATTTTGTCACTTGTTACATTCCTACATCAATATTGCCACATGTTACTTTTTATACTATTATTGTCACTTGTCATTCCACTTAATTCTTTCTGCTATTAAATAATTATATTATCTCTCTTATTAAGTAAATTCTTTTTTTTCTTATTAAATAATTATAATACTAATAACTAATCTATTATTTAACTTTTTATTATAAAGCACACATAAATTTTTTTTATAAAATATGAAATTTTCTAAAATTAAAATTTTTAAAGTAAGAAATATTTTATTTTCAAAAACAAAATTTATGTAAAAACAAGTTATGTTAAAAATGATTTTTTTTTTAAAAATAAGATACATTATAAAAGGAATTTTTAAACAATGAGAATTTTATCATTGAATGACGTTTTTTAATTTATTTAAAATCTGAAGTAATAAAAATGATATAGAAAGTTACATTTTTGATCTGTTATGTTTAACACTAATTTAAATTGGGTCGTTTATCTTTAATAATTACAAAAATTATATTTTATATTATTGATTTATAAAATTTAATTTTAATATAATAGAAATTGAAGTTTTTAACGTTAGTTATTTCAAAAGATATCAATTATTACACCTTAAAAGGTAATATATTATTTGTATAGTGATTAAAGTTTGTTATTATTTTTATATTACTTAAAAAATTTATTAATATCTAAATTAATCATTTTATATCAAAATATTGTTTTATAATTGCGAAATTTTCATTACTAACTATTTAATATTTTATATTAAATCCGTGCATATTAAAAATAATGATTTTAAAAGTATTTTTATGAAATTACTTAGAATAAACTTACACGAATAAAATATAATATATATTATTAACATATAAATTCGATAAAATAAGTCTTTTAAAAAATAAACTTTGATATGATTCAGTTTATAAATTTTATTAAGTTTATTTTTACTTTTTATTCATTTGGGTATTAGTTTTTTTATTTAATTGGTAAATTCAATTAAGCTATACCTAGTCTTTTAAATATTCTTTTAGCACAATTAAATTAACTTAAATTACAATTTATATTAGTACATAAAAAATTAAGAACGAAATCTTGGATATTTTTAACATTACATTTTTTTAATGTTGTTTCATCCAATTATTACAAAATCAATCTATTGCAACATTTTTTGTCACAAAAGGTTGCAAGTACGTTGGATTAACTGAAGCTGTGTAACAACCGGTTTTAATGATTGAATGTATTTGAAATAATCGTTAAAATAACGATTGTGATTGTTGTAATTTGAAAATATGTGAGAATTACGTCATCAATGGCAAGAGCACATGTGATCGTTCTAGAAATCCATGTAGATTTGATTATAGTAATTATTATAGGTTGATAGTATGCGAAAAATGGTAAATGTGGGCGAAAACCGTGCGCGAAACGGAGTTACGGATTGTCCGGAATCGCGAAACGAAGATAAGATCAAAAATTGGACGAAATTAAGTTGGATTAACTAGACTCGGATTTGAAGCCGTTTAAGCCTACGGATCGTACTAGAGAACGTATCTGCAACATCTGATCGTTGTTTTGTGACTGAATATTCGTTCGATTGGGTAACGATTTGTTTTATCCTACTAGTTTAATATTGTATGGATTAAATCTAGATCTAAATGTAATAATATGATTATGGGTATTGATTATTGCCTAGTTGACGACTAGGGATTGTTAGAAACGAAGAATTTGATATTTGGTTGGTGAAATCTTCGTTTTGAAGCCAGGATAATGTCCGGTTGTTATGAAACCCATATCATGGTGTGATAACTAGTAGGATGGGTAAATTGTGGTTTTGAAATATATATGGATTATGATCCATGGATTAAACGATGATTATGATGAACTGATGTTAAACTTATTAACATTTATGATTATAAATGAATTTTGAATAATAAAAATGATTAAAGATCGTAACTAATATAATGAACATCAATTATGTGATAAAATGCCTAGGGAGGCATGAAATATGATTAATTGTAATAATTGACTAAAACTTGTTAAACATAGTAAGATAAAGTCATTTATGTGATAAATTGACTTTGAGAAAGTCAAATCAGTCAAGTGTGTTGAACTTGATTCTATGTGTTATATGTATTGAATATAGTTGTATATACGTGAATTACAACTAGGTATTGGTGGTGAAAGTCAAGGGATAAGCCACAGAAGTGGAAAAGAGGTTGTAGGAAGTGAACAACCGTACGAACCAGGTAAGTTACCCAACTTACTGTAACATTACATATAAGTAGTAGAAAGAGTCTACTTGCGTGCTTGAAATATGTTAATGATGTTAAATATGTGATTGAAACTATGGGATGAGAAATCCTTTAGTTTGTGTTTGTTGAGTTTCAATGGGAAACGTATATGCAATATATTTGCATTAGAATAACCGGATGAACCGGTGATTAATTAATATGATTTTGGTGTTTATATAATGATTGTGCAGAACTTGAATAATGAAACTAATAGAATTAAAAGACATATGAGAAGGCATTATTAGTTTCAAAACGAATGTTATGCTTGAGTTGTATGCATAGTATAAACGCATTAAAATTTAGCCGGATGAGCCGGTGAAATTGATTAAATTGAACCACGTATGTGTGGCTAACCGGTTAATCCAGGAACTAAATTGTTGAACCACAAATGTGTGGATAGTCAGGGGTACTGACAAATGTCTTAGATGGAAGTACCGGTGGGTGAACATCTTAAGACTTAATATTTATGACTCCACAATGGTGGATAGCTAGACGTGCTAGCAATTGTCTTAGATGGAAGTACCTTTGTGTGAACATCTTAAGACTTAATATTTATGACTCCACAATGATGGATAGCAAGAGGTGCTGGCAATTGTCTTATGAAAGTACCGGTGGGTGAACATCTTAAGACTTAATATTTATGACTCCACAATGGTGGATAGCTAGAGGTGCTAGCAATTGTATTAGATGGAAGGACCGGTGGGTGAACATCTTAAGACTTAATATATGTATGATACCACAAATGTGTGAATAACCGATTAACCTGGAAACTAAATTGTTGAAACCACAGGTGTGTAGGTAATTGGTTAAGCCAATAAAATATATATATATGGTGTTTTAATTTAGCCAGAGGTGCTGGTGATAGAGTTGAATTAGATAATATACTCATATTTGTGAAAATGTCCCATTAAGGGAAATAAATGCACAATGTGTATGGGGTGCAAGTTGATGTTGGAATATGATATATTATTATCTAAACATGATAAACATCCATATGATATATATATGTATGTGTTAAAATGAGTTTTGGGAACTCTGGGAGGGGTTACTTACTTAGTTCATATGAACTAATTGTGACCTTATATGTGATGTTACAGGTCAAAGATAGATATGCATCGGGCGATCAGATCGGGTACGTTATGAAGCAGAACCAAACGTTATGTAAAATCTTTGGTGGTATTAACCTTAAACACACTAGTTTTATTAAGTATAAATGTAAATGTTATGAAATTAAGTGTGTTTAACTCATGAAATGGTAATTTCACGCTTCCGAACATAATTTTACGATAAAGTTTAATCTGGGACCTAAAAATGGGACACGTGTAATCTTGTGAAAAGTTTGGGTGTTACAAGTTGGTATCAGAGCAATTGTTTGAGCGAATCAAGTGCTTCTTGATCTCAAACTCTTGTGCTCTTGATATGAAAACATAACGTTTGATTCGAAGACCCGATCATGATTCCGAATGTATGAGGTCAGCATATATACTTCCTGTATTATTTGATAGCTGAAATATGGAATATTTTATATGAAATGTGATTATGTGATTATTTAAAACCGAAATCAATGTCTTGAGTATGATATGAAGGAAGTAAGGAATTGGGCATATAATGAGTAAACTAGTATGACTGGCCAACTTACTAGTGCAAACATGATATGAACAAGTTCTTTATGGGAATCATTCTATACTTAGATATTGAAATTAAGGTAAATTGATTCTGAGTGATGGTTAGTAATTGAGTTTACTATGTAATTGACCCATTGGGGATTTGGGCAACAATACACAATGAGTGTGTAAATCACAATGAGTGTGATGTGAATGTCTTTAGTGACAAGTGTTAAATAGTAATTGTGTTTATTATGTGAATGACCCATTATATATATGGTCATATATACACGACGGGCATGTAAGTCACACGGGTGTGACATTAATGTGTTGAGTAAAATCTTTGGTGGTATTAACCTTAAACACACTAGTTTTATTAAGTATAAATGTAAATGTTATGAAATTAAGTGTGTTTAACTCATGAAATGGTAATTTCACGCTTTCGAACATGATTTTACGATAAAGTTTAATCTGGGACCTAAAAATGGGACACGTGTAATCTTGTGGAAAGTTTGGGTGTTACAAGCTGAATTAGTATAATGGAACATTTTTATTTCATAATGTAGCTTTTATTAAGAGTTGCATTTAAAAAAGTTGTATTAAGGAAAAAAGTTGCATTATGTAACAAAAATGTTGCATTAGATGTAATGCAACTTCAGATAATGCAATCTTTTTTTTGAAAATATAAATTGTTGTATTATCCTGATTTTGTAGTAGTACACAATTATATTTTAAAAGATTTATATCATTTATAAAAACAATCGGTATTAATATATTTTTTATTTTTTAAATAATTTTAGGAAAAAAATTTAAAATTATGATATATAGAAACTTAAATATAAATTTTATAATTTTTTTAGCATTAAAATTTTTTGATTGATAATAATTATTTTCTATATTCATATTCATAACTTATAACTAAAAGATAAGTATCAAAATAAAATTGAGAAACGAGAAATTAAAAGTTGACTAGAATGTAAACATGCAAGTGTTAGCATTTATTTTTTTTAATTGGTATTATTTTCTATTAAAAAAACTTTTATTTAACACCATTAATTTGTGTCGATAATGAATCAATTTCAAAAATTCAATTGCCACCTACTCTTTACGTCACACTGTCAGAGGCAAAGCAATAACGTTGGTAAAAAACAAACGTTAAAACCCAAAAAAAATGCATCTTACAGCACACACATTTGCTATCTAACGCCAAACAAGCGTAATTAAGAAAAAACCGGAGCGTTAATAAAATTTAAAACTTAAACGCATCTAACTAGACTGTGACAGTTGCGTACGAAGAATTCGGCATTAATGACGTGAGCATATTTGGTCGTGCTTGAAATCCACGAGGATTTAGTAACTTTTGTTATTGGGGATTGATAGTATGTGAAAAATGATGAACGTGGGCGAAAACCGCGCGCAAAACGGAGTTCGTATGCTCCCGGAATCGCGAAACGAAGTTTAAATCAAATATTGGAAGAAAAACACGCCAGGCGGTACACCTAACCCCCAACTCTCCAGAGCCAGGCTATGCGCCCAGGGACTATGTCGGCAAAACTTTGTTTAGGTCGATCAGAATGCATTGAAACCTTCAAAAACGAATTTCTTCGTTCTTACTCGACCTCCAGACGAAAAATTAGTTTCCTAACACTTCTAAACTTCAAATCAAAGCCTTTTAAACATCCGGATCATCCCAGGAATCATATATACAAGTCCTGATCGTCGTTCTAACCGCAGAAATTCGTCAGAACAGAATCATCTCTGTACTATCAGTTTGGTGATACTCTGCTACCCTATTATCATCAGGTGAGTTTCGTACAACCCCTTTTATTTTTAATCTTTTATAAACATCGGGGAAACTCTGCAAACTGTTGTCTGAACATATGATATGCATCAATGATATCTGTGTGATTTCATGTGATTTTGTGGGATTTCATGGGATTTTGCCCGTAGACTGAACTCTATCATGGAACTGAAAGTCCTCATTTTTGAACTGTATCTAGTGAACCCATGTGTGGCCGAGCAGAAAACATTGATAGTACTATTGGTTGACACCCCATTCGCTGGGAGGGTTGCATCTCCCCTTGTGTGAATGTTTGTTATCTGTTTCCTGAACTTCTTAATGATATGATAGACATTAAGATAATGAGGCACTAAGATATGTACCGACGGGTAATATCTTGAGACAGACTAGACGTCCGAAAGGAACTAGATACAGGTCCCATGGTTATCCAGAACTGAACTTTTGAGAACGTGCTTACCATATCATATTGTTTTAAAATGAACTGTCGATCTCACCAGCTTTGTGCTGACGTTTCAAACTCAAACCTTTTTGCAGGTAAGCAGGAATAGCCGGTGAGGATGCACTTTTGAGATATTTGCACTTTAATAATCAGTATTGTAATTAAATAAATATAGTTGTAATGTGGTTGTGATTGCGACACCCTGGTAATGTAGTTACTTTAAGTTAATCTGTGTGCTTATGATATTGGTTCAAGTAAGTCATCCATCACCTCGGAGACATCACCACTATGCTTCCGCAACCGGTTCAGTGACATCAGGCCAGACACGAGGTGACGAGGGGTGGGGGTGTGACATAGACCTAAAAGTTTGCATCTATAGTTTGAAATTTTGAATGATTTTAGAATTTAACAAGTTTGAATATAAAATATGTAACATTCCTAGAAGGTGTAACTTTATATAATAGTATTTAAGTTTCACAAGTGTCTCAAATAAGTCATCAAAAAAAAAATTTATCTTTTTAAATTCACTAAACTTTAAATAATGTTCCAATCATGTGAAATTTTTTAATTTATTAAAGTTTTTTAAAATTAATCGAAGCAAATGAAACATATATAAATATTTGTAATTATTTAAGTATTATTTTGTCTCAATTTCACTTGGTTTAACAATCTTGAAACTTTGTTATTAATTAATTCGTAAATTTGTTTTGTTCACGATTATATCTTATTCTAAATTAATT
Source organism: Mikania micrantha (assembly GCA_009363875.1). Taxonomy (NCBI): domain Eukaryota; kingdom Viridiplantae; phylum Streptophyta; class Magnoliopsida; order Asterales; family Asteraceae; genus Mikania; species Mikania micrantha. The sequence continues at coordinate 54,891,899 of CM018691.1, read as the reverse complement.
AGAAAAAACTTTTCACTTGTTATTTATAAATATTCATGTATTTTAATTTGCCTATATTAATTTAAAAAAAAATATTCATAAAAAAACTACCCATGATTGGAAAACTTAATGAAAGTTGAGTGACTTTAAAGTGATAAAAATAACTTTTGATAACTTAATTAAAACAATTGAGAAAACTTGATTACTATTATGTGTCATATTCCCTTCCTAAAATTACAAAAATATGTAACGAGAAAAGTATGAGAAAACTCATAAATTGTGTAGTGATCCAAACAATTATTTGTAGGAGTAACATTGTATAATAGCGTCGAGTATATATAATACAATTAATGAGGATATAATCATGGAACTAACTAAAGAAAACTAATCTATCCTAACTAATAGGAGATTACACAATATACAAATATATACAGCGCCAATAATATCATTTGATTTTTTTTTAAACAACAATAATATCATTTGATATTATCGGCAATTGTGTTTTGAAGATAATAAGATTACATGTCACCATATAGGTTTGTATAAATGTAATTAATGAACTAAATGTGTTTCTAAACATGATTCTTAAATCATTTGGATTTCTTGATGTTAATAATTTAAAATTTTTTGTTTGTATAATTTTGAATAGAAATTTGAAAACATAAAATATTAATATAAATTTCAAAGTCTTTGAATAATAAAGGTTGAATATTAATTCATTTCATATTTCAATAATATATTGTAAAGAGAAATTCTTTTAGAATTTTTAAGCTTATAATATTTTATAAAATAAAATATTGTTATATTCTTAAATAATAAAATAAAACTTGAGTAATAATTTGATTAGTTTTTTATAAATATTTTCATAACATTTTTCATAATATTTATAATAAAATTTATAGTTTGGTTTTATTTAAATAATTTAAACAAAATATTCTTAGAAAAAAATGTCATTAATGGCTGGGTAATAAATCATTCAAAACATAATATTCTTAGAATATATATAATTTAATTAATAGTTTGGTAGTAACATGTTATTATAAGTTTTATGCTTTAATAATATTTTATCTAAGTGAAATAATGTATTTAAATATAAATATAAATATAAATAATTATAAATTTTTCCCCATAATTTATGAAATAAAATTTTTATATTTTTTATATAGATTTTTGCTAAATTTAAATAAATTTTAAAGAATTTGTAACTCAATCATACTAATTATAATATATAAAAGTTTTTCTAAACTCCTATATAATTTCCAGAATATACAAAATTTAATTTTTAAATAGTTTTTTAGATTTTTTTTAAATTTGTTTAAATTGTTAAGACTAAAAAATATGGCAAAACTGGTTATTCTCGCCATTCTAGAGTTTCAAACTCTCGCCCCTTGATTGTAACATGAACGTATTAATCGTTGGGCTACTGATAGGTTCGTTGATTATTGCAGATTTCAAATCCTTTTACGTTCTTTTTTGTATTCATCCTAATTCCCAGGAAAATTATATCCAAATTTGTATAATCGCTAATTCCTTTGCTAGGTTAAACATAGAGATTTTGATCTAGGTTTAAAAACAAAGCTAATGAATATGTGTATTACCTTTAATGAAGTCGATTCAAAAAATATCGAATGAAGAATAGGTCGTAGTTGTAATGAGCCTTGATTATTGGTTCTAATGATTCTCCGATTGGGTTTTTGATGTAGCTCATAAACTTTAAAAACATATACGAAACGTTTCTTCAAACTTCTTCATGTGTCTTATATTGGTACCTTTACATATAAAATGGGATATAATAACTATAAAAAAGAAACCATTTGAAATTAAATAAATCGTTTTGAACCCTTTTGATACATTGACATATTTAACATTCTAAATTTACAATCTTAATCTAATAGTCATTGTTAGTTATATATTAAAAATTAAATAAAAAATTGACATGTGCAACTCCTAGAGATCCTGGAATGAAAATGGGAACACATCACCATGGATTTCATCACCAAACTACCAAGAACAACTGATCGTCATGATGCCATATGGTTGATTGTGGACCATTTGACGAAAAGTGCACACTTTATCCCAATCAGGAAAACTTACACTTCCAAAAGGTTGTCTGATTTGTTTGTAAAAGAAATTGTGACCCAACATGGAGTTCCGGTCTCCATTGTATCGGATCGAGAAATGAGATTTACCTCCAGGTTCTGGAGACAATTTCACGAGACGATGGGAACCCGATTGAATATTAGTACTGCTTATCACCCTCAAATGGATGGACAGTCTGAAAGGACTATCCAAACTCTGGAGGATATTCTTAGGGCGTGCATTATCAATTTTGGAGGAAGCTAGGATGACCACATGCAATTGGTGGAGTTTTCTTATAATAACAGCTACCACACAAGTATCAGAATGCCCGCTTATAAGGCTTTGTATGAAAGACGATACGAGACCCTGGGGTGTTGGGGTGAAGTGGGACATAAAAAGATGGGAAACAAGGCTGCAGTAATAGATATGGCAAATAAGTTACGATTGATAAAGGCATGAATGAAGGCTGCACAATCACAAGAAGTCCTACGCTGACAAACGCCGAATGCCAATAGAGTTCAATGTTGGCGACCACGTGCTGCTAAAAGTATCACCATGGAAAGGGATCATACGGTTCAGAATGAGAGGGAAATGAGTCAGAGGCATATTGTACCGTTTCGAATAGAAGCACGGGTTAGGAAGGTCACGTATCGATTGGATCTACTGGAAGAACTTAGTGGAATCCATCCTACCTTCCACGTGTCACGTCTACGAAAATGCTTAGCAGACGGGGAGTCACACGTTTCTTTGGATGACATAGAGGTGGATGACAAACTGAACTATATCGAAGGGCCAGTCGCAATCTTAGATACAAAGGAAAAGCAACTACAGGATAAAACAGTTCGTCAAGTCAAGGTTCAGTGGAAGCATCGGAAGGGTTCAGATGCTACATAAGAACCCGAGGAGGATATGAAGAGATTGTATCCCGTTCGAAATGTAACGTGACAGGCTTCAGGACGAAACCTAATGTAAGGAGGGGAGACTTGGAACACCCCAAAACTTTAATACAAGTTATTTTACTCACGAGTGGCTAACAGTAAAATAACCTGTAGGAAAGTGAACGAGAAAAAAAGGAATGCGTATAAACTGATAATGAAAGATTCATTAAGATCAAGGACAAAGTTCACGAAAATGGAAGTACCCGGGAAGAGTGACCGCTTTTGGCTTGCGTCATTATCTCCCAAAGTACTCGAAGTTGGCCAAGCTATGGGACTCTGGAAACAGCTCCAACTCCTTCAAAAGAGGTAAGTGTTTAGTTCGTGAAAGATACTATTTTTAGGCAAAATGGGAACTTAGGCATAAAAATCGTTCCTTTATGCATAAAAATCGTTCCTTTTCAGTTTCTAGGTGTTAGTAAGACCATTGCACACCTAGAGCTAGCCCCACGAGTTTCGGGTAAGTTTTCTATGATGTTTTTCGAATGAATCACAATACTCGACGAGAACTAGCAATTCACGAAATGGAAAAATTCGAACCTTATTTCGTGAACTTTACTCCATGAACTTTACATCGTGAACTTCACTTTGTGAACTTTGTTTCGAGAACTAAAAGGTTTTCGAATACTTTGAGATTTCGAGAAGCTTTCCAAGTTCGAGAACTTTAGGACTTTTGGGTACCTGTGTTATTTCAAGAACCCACTCCTGTGCTACGAATACTTTGGGATTTCGGGAACTTTGCCAATTCTGGGAACTTATGCATGATCGAATACTGGGGCTAGTTAAGTGTGCAATAAGGACATAAAATAAATTCTAAGTCTAGAAATGAAATGTCATGATATAATGTGACAATGTAGGTTCTTGAGGTGTAGCCAAGACAATCCGGTCTAGGAAGCTAAGAGCCACGCTATTACCAAGTGAGTTCTAGATGCCCTGTTTTAAATGCTTATGTGCTAATGTGTTACACCTTCTTTTTGGCTAGCATACATACCACAATTCTATGATATTATGATGTTAGGATGGCATGATGTTATGATGATATGATGATTGTGATAGTATGATGTTATGATGATAAGATGATTATGATGAATATCAAGTTATGATGATATGATGATACGATTCTAAGATGATATGATAATGAGTCTATGATGACACGATGCTATGATATTATGATGATTATGATGATGTTATGATTATATGAAGCTAAAATAATATGATAAGGAGCCTATGATGATATGAAGACATGATGATATAATGCTAAGATGATACGATGTATGACGTTATGATGTAATGATTACATGATGGTAAGATGATACGGTGTTATATGATGATGCCATGTTACTTAGATGTAAACATGATAAGAGTCGAACGGAATATAAACATGACAAGATTCGATCAGACTATAAACATGGCAAGAGTCGATCAGACTGTAAAATAGCAAGAGTTGATCGGATTATAAACATGGGAAAAGTCGATCGAAATATAAACATGCAAAGAGTCCATCGGATTATAAACATAGTAAGGTCGATCAAACTATAAGTGTTACAATGATGTTTGAAAAAAAACAAAGATTTGGATTGATATTGTCAAAGTTAAAAAAGTTGAAACAAGTGATACAACTAGATTAGGGTATATTTTATTTTCAATCATATATATATATATATATATAGGGGATGGTTCCATTGTTAACCCTATCTTATAGCGTTAACCCGTTAACCTTGGCAAAAAATGCCCGAATCTTTGAAATTCTTTTTTCATGGCCTTTATCATACATTAATAGAGGGTTTCTTTTTTGTGTTTTTGCTAATTCATCACCGTTTAGAATTTAAATCAAATATTTTACAAAAACATTAAACATGTGTATTTTACACATAAAACATACATTACACATGTGTAATTTTATACAGAATATCAAAATTAACAAAAGCACACTACACATGTGTAAAATAAAAATGTACAAATTTTACAACAAACAATACACTTGATCTAAACACTACTATAAGATCTGAAAAACTATACATGTGTAGTAATAAACATGTACAAGTTTTACTACGTAAAGTACACTTCGTCAAGCAAACATCTATGATATCTGAAAACTACACATGTGTAATATTAAAAATGTACAAATTTTACTCCCTAAAGTACACCTTGTCAAGCAACACCTATAAAATCTGAAAAAGTACACATGTGTAGTATAAAAAATGTACAACTTTTAGTGCATAAAGTACACCTTGTAAAGCAATACTTATAATGCGCATATTTTTTGTTTTTTAATAAAATATGACTTTTTTTGTATGAAAATTATACATTTTTGTAGTTGTAATATTTAAAAATAATAATTTTTTAACCAAAAAATAAAACACTACACATGTGTAGTATTCTGGAAAATTAAATATATAAATTATATATATAGAGGAGAGTGGAGAGAGAGGAGAGGAGAGAGGAGAGAAAAGACAAAGTCAATTATACCCCTCAAAGGGTAAAAGAGTAAATTTACTCTTAAAAACCCCAATAAAATATTCACCTTTAATTGTGGACCACATGTTTTTTCTGATTAATTAATTAAAATTTAAAATAACTTTGATCTAACGGTCCACGTAGGGTTTAAGGGTTTTCTCTTTAAGATCGGGTTTTCAAAGGATTCAAACCCTATATATATATATATCTACCTATACTAATAAATAAAGCTTATTTGTGCCATATGGCATAATTTTAGACCATCTCAAAATTCATTTCCTGCTTCTCTCTCATATTAAATATATCTAACATTAAATAATAATATTAAATATTAAATATCATTTTTATGCATTTTTATAAAAAAGGTTTTTTAATACATGAAAATATATTAATATTAAAAACACACTTTTTTTAAAAAAAATTATCATAAATTATAAAATTTTTAAAAACAATTATTTGAACACAATGTTTAAGAAAAACAAATTATAAAAAAAGCTTTTTAAAGAATAATAATATTATTATAATACTTAAAATATTAAATATTACGAAATTGTAATCCTATTTTATATTAAAAATTATCTTATATTTTTTTAAATTTTCATTGATAATTATTCGTTATATTTTTTTATTTAATCCGTGTAATACACGGGAGCTAAACTAGTATATATATATATAGAGAGAGAGAGAGAGGAAGGTTCCGTTGTTAACTCACTGTAATTGCAGTAACCAAAATAACCATGCAAAAAATGACCGAATCTTTGATTTTTTTTCATGGTCTTTATTATACATATTTAAGAGGGTTTCTTTTTTGTGTTTTGGCTAATTCTCAAGACAAATCGAATTTGCATCGGTGTAAATTCGATTTGCATTTCGCAACATTTAGAAAATTGCAAAACTTTTACACCGATGCAAATTCGATTTGCTTTGCGAATTAGCCAAAACACAAAAAAGAAACCCCCCCTAAATATGTATAATAAAGACCATGAAAAAAATTCAAAAATTCGGGCATTTTTTGCAGGGTTATTTGGGTTACTGCAATTAATCAGGGTTCTTATTTGAACCAAATATATATATATATATATATATATATATATATATATATATATATATATATATATTTAGGATTTGGTTCAAATAAGAACCCATCATTTTTGTGGTAACCTATTAACCCATTTGAGCCAATCAGATTCATACACATCATATATTCCTTTTTGTGTTTATGAGGGTATTATGGACATTTTATTAACTCATTTAAGCCAATCAGATTCACCCACATCATAAATATAATATCTATTTTCCTTTTTTTAAATCAAAGTTTCCCCCTTGATTTTTATACACTTATAACTTTTTTATACTATGTTATTTTTTTATAAAAATTACATCATTAAACTCGTTATATTTTTCTCGTTAATTCCATAATAGTCATGCCAATTTTTTTTTGAATTTTTTTCGAGCGTTTGTAATTACACCAACATAACGAACAATAAATATAATAATTTTCTCTTTTTTTTTCAAAATCTTTCCATCTTTAAAATGTTTTCGAGCGTTCGTAATTTTCTCTCATTTTTTCGTTTAACATGTTTTTTCGAGCGTTCGTAATTTTATCTCATTTTTTCGTTTAAAATGTTTCAAAATCTCATTTAACATGTTTAACATCTTTAAAATGTTTTCGAGCGTTCGTAATTTTCTCTCATTTTTTCGTTTAACATGTTTTTTCGAGCGTTCGTAATTTTATCTCATTTTTTCGTTTACAATGTTTCAAAATCTCGTTTAACATGTTTTTATGAGCGTTCGTAATTTTCTCTCTTTTTTTCGAGCGTTTGCAATTACATCAACGTAAAATCTTTTCATCTTGTTACAAATTATTTTTTACTACAAAAATTAGTTCATTAATATTTTAAAAAATTAAGAACACTTTGAAAAAATCCAGATCCTTACATCAGTGTAATTACGAAAACTTTGTAAAAATTCAGCTCGTTACATCATTGTGACTACATCAGTGTAAAAAATGCATTTCGTTACGTCAGTGCAAAATGTCGTTGCATCAGTGTAAAACGTCGTTGCATAAGTGTAAAACGTCGTTGCATCAGTGTAAAACGTTGTTGCATCAGTGTAAATTACGAAAATTTTAAAAAAATTTGACAAAATTATACTTGAATTAAAGATAAAAAAGCGACAAATTTAATGGTGAAATTTTTATAAAAAAATAATAATGTATATAAAAGTTATGAGTGTTTAAAAAATTGTGGGGTAAACTTTTTTTAAAAAAGAAATCAAGTACACCCACCAAATGTCAAATCAGTGTAAAAAAAGTGCATTTCGTTACATCAGTGTAAAACATCGTTGCATCAGTGTAAAATGTCGCTGCATCAGTACAAATTACGAAAAATTTTAAAAAAATTGAAAAAATTATACTTGAATTAAAGATAAAAAAGTGACAAATTTAATGGTGAAATTTTTATAAAAAAATAATAATGTATATAAAAGTTATGAGTGTTTAAAAAATTGGGGGGTAAACTTTTTTTAAAAAAGGAATCAAGTACACCCTCACCAAATGTCAAAAATGCCCTTAAACAAATCTCATCCACATGTTTTTTTGACTTTTTTCAGATTGAATATGGACCACTCATTTCAAAAAGCTTGATTTTAACAACCAATGAAAATGAGTTAATAGGTTTACACACTTGGAGTGGGTTACCATTTGAACCTTACCCTATATATATATATATATATGAGAAAGTTCATAAGAAAACATTTGTTTTTAGAAAAACCTAGAAATCTCGAGTATTAAACAATTTTTTTTTCGTTTTCCTTTTTTCATTTTCTTATTGTAAGGTTAAAAATGTGTAAAAAATAAAATTATAAAAAAAATGTAAATATGGTAACTTCGTAAGCTATATATCTTTATTTATTTTGTTTTTTCTTTATAGCCTTTATAATTAAAAGTCATGAAAACAATCAAAATTAATCGGTTAGTAAGAGTTTTGTAATTAATTTTATTTGATTTGAGAAGTTTTAGCTATACATGTATATGTATGATCCCCAACATGATAGTATGACACATGCATAACTTATTTAGATGAAGAGAACAGAACAATGAAAAATTTACCTAAAGTGAAATACATAATCTCATCCAAAAGTTAATTTACTGGTTCAAACTTGAACCCATTTGATTTATGAGGGGTATATATATATTGTCATATATTCATAATACTCCCTAGCATAAGTATGATATTGAACACGTAAATTACACATATAACCCAAGAAAGAAGCTGTATACGTACGTTTGGTTTGCACGTGTGTTATAAAAAGATGCCAATCGTATCTTCAAGATTTAAATAAATAATGAAGTCGACAAGATATTTGAAATGAAGCTGATCGACGTTTCTCCGTCCAAGTCTCATGCTATGGCTTTTATGTGTCCGTACAAGTCGGAAGAAGCTCATCCACAAGTTGAAAAAGTGATGACGTTGTGGGTTATAAAACTTCAAAGTGGGAGTGTTAGTCGGAAAGATGACAGAAAACTAATAATAATCAAATGATAATAATAATAATTATTATTATTATTAAATAATACTAATTGAACAATACAAATGATTAAATAATTTTTTTTATTTTAATTTTTTTGTTACTGTTAGAATTGATAAAAACAAATTAAGCGTAGGTTTACTGATTGTTTTAGTTTTTTTAGGATTTTTTATTCGTTTGGTTATATGAGTTGTATGTAGTGTTCTTACTATATCTCCGTGTTTCTAGACGTCATATTTCACCACCGGGCTTGTGTTTTTTTTGTTGATTATACGATTTTTACTTTTATGAGTTGTATGTTGTTTCGGTTTATGTTCATTAGAAGTAACATTCATTGTGAGCATTTTTGTCTACGTTAATATATTTGTGATGTTGTTATTTTAATGATAAGTAGTTATCTTGATATAGCAGTATAATTTAAGTTTTTTTTCAATGTTAATTATGTAGCATTATGCAAATGAGCTTTTTGTCGTTTTTATTTTATTTATAGTTATTATCACTCTTTAAAACTTTTAAGCTTTACGCTACAAAGTTTTATAGCGAAATGAAAACTTTTATCTAAGCTAAGTTTTGATATTTGAAATTATATTTCCATCACATTCAATGTGGGGCAATATGCAAGGCAAAATAAACGATTTTAACTTTTGTTGATCCAACCCGAACCAGTTTGTGTTTTAAAACCCACCAATGGTTTCTCCATGCGTTGTGACAGAATTATGTCACGATTTATAATATTAGAACGCATAAAAAATCTCATACATCAAAACACAAATATAAAAATATATTGTAACAGTTGTCCCTACAACATAAAACCCTAAAACATGTAGATATTATAAAAGTGTCCATGACACTATAAAAAAAAATACCGTGCTTGATTATAAAATCTATCATTAACAAACACGAACATAAGAAGATCAAATAAAAAGGTAAAAATATAATTATTATTACATAATTACAATTATTAGTTAATTTTGAGCCAACAGTTCTGTCGCGGTGATAATATCACGAATATCAAAACATACGTCAAAACCGACCTCAACGACTATCAAGCTTTTTTAAAACAATAAATCAAACATTCTGAAAAAGTTTTGATTTTTACTTAATTAATAATAATTATTATACAATAATTAGTGTTAATATTATATAATAATAATAATCATAATCATAATAATTGTTTTTATTTAGTTTAGCATTATTCTTTAATCATTACTAATATTATATAATAATAATAATAATAATTACTTATTATTATTATTATTATTATTTATTATTATTAAGTTTATACCCCGTTTGTTTTCACTTTCAAGACATATATTAATCAATATTATTATTAATTATTATTAATATTATATAATAATTATTATTTAATTATTAGTATTGGTATTTAACTATTTAATTATTGTTACTATTCATAGATCAATTTTCCTAAAGGTATATATACTAATAGTGCGTAGTCGCAGGAATTCCGTCACAGATCATGTTCCTAAATATACATATATGTGTGTGTGTTGCGCTTCGACGTAAAGTAGGGGTTGCCACGGTAAACCTGTCAACCCTGCCAATATGAGTGTTCAATCATGATAACCTTACTAATATCAAGTTCTACGAATATTAATATGCTCAGCTGCAACGATTTAATTTGTCATAAAACAATAAATGAAACGTTATTCTTAAGTAATACAAATTCAAAACACACATTGTTAAAGAATAAAATCAAACCATAAAAACACTTTAAGTTTTCTAATTATTATTATTATTTGAATAATAATATTTAGATTTTAATGAATATTTAATTATTAGTATTCTTTAGTTATAAGTATTTTTTATTATTATCATTAGGTAAATATTGCTATCAAATTTAAATAGTTTGTAAAAATGTAATGATAAAAATGATATAAACGATACAAATACTCGACATATGCAGACATGTTATAGATTTGTGAATAACATACAAAATTTATGTGACTGGTTCAGTTCAAACTTATATAAACGTGCATGTGGTAATTGAGATCAAATTAGTATAATTATGATTGTTTTGATAATGTAATAACATGTTAAAATTATGTAAAATTAAAATATGTGAGGAAAATAAGAGAGGGATTTGAAAATAAGAGTTGTGAGGGTGAAAAGTGAAACGTTAGAATTAAAGAAAATCCCATGTTTGCATTGTTTGCATCAGTTTTAAAAAAAATTATCTTTTTTTTTTGTATTGGTTTGCTAAACAACAATTTGAACCATGTATAAAAATCATTCTTTAAATTGCGGCAAAAAGATATCCTAACCCCCCCCCCCCCCCCAATTACACCCTTTAAAGGTGTCACGAACGATTTGGTAGGATCGCAGTCTCCCGTTATGCTTGTAAGACCTACATGTCTGTTTAATTACGTGTATCCAATAACTTGGATAAAAATTCTTTTCATAAATCCGAGTTGCCGAAGCATTTTTGTTATCTAAATAGCACATGCTAAAACCAAAGCAAATAGCGTATTTAAATGTTTAAAAGACCCTATAGATGCATGATACTCCTTCTTAGCATCCTCTCTTGAACTTATGCCTTAGTGAAATGAGAAAAACATGCGAGCAACGTCAACACAATGGTTGGTGAGAGCACAAGTTTTTATAGCAATGTTTAGTAATTATTGTTTGCATGATAACATATATATTTGCAATGCATAATCTATTTATAACTAATCAATGTACATCATAACATACGTGCTTCGACACTGAAGCTGACTATTTATTATTTATGCCTTTTACCATGTCCATCACAAGACTATGACAATGTTGTTTTTGGTAAATTATACATCCGTTCCGACCTCCGGTCAGGGTGGCCATACGGAGCGCGACGGGTGGAGCTTGTCCAACCCAATAGTGCAATTTAGAATTACCACGATGAGTGCCATGTGTGATTAACGGTTCGATATGTAAGGACTTTGTGTGATATTTTGCACATATGTATAACCGACAACATGTTATATATATATATATATATATATCCAAAATGTTAATTGTATCAAAATATTTGTAAGCATGTTTTCTACCCTAAGGGACGTAAAGACTAAAAGAGCTCGTGAAGTCACCTTATGGTGCAGTTTTTGTTTGTGTTCGCGTAATTCTTGTGTTTCGTTGTATCCAAACAACTCCAAGTTTTTGTTCACACAAAAGATTATTCATGCTAGACTACGTTGACTTGTGTTGAGATTAACGACCTGTTGGTGACACATTCATTTTGTTAACATTTTTTTGTGTGTGATGTTTATCACAACGCAATTAGGACAGTGTTGAATGTCCTATTGGGCTATCATAGAAATGTTCACATATGTCGCATATGACAATCACAGAAGTTTCCCATTTTTGGAAAGTTTAACCACGAAATCAATTATCACCAAAACGACTCCTCTATCATGTTTTTAATACATATTCTATATCGCAATTTCTTAGCATTTTGCCCAATTTAAGTTTCCTTATTTAGAAAGGTAAATTTAGCATCAATTTTATAATAAAATCAATGTTCCAGGTCTGTTTCTACATCGTTCGAAAGCATGTTCCAATATTAATATATCATAAAAGCATGTTCCACTGATACAAATAATTGTTTCAAACATTAAAAATATTATAAGTAGTAATGTATGAACATAAGCTACATTTTATCCAATTTAACTTTCCCAATATGTTAATATACTCACTAGTAATCATAAACCATCATTTAAAACAATCTAACATGTCTAAAACACAACATAGTGATTATTTTACAACGTAAAGTTTCCTTATTTAGTAACTAACATGAATCTTCACAAACATCTACTCAAAACTCATTTTTAATTATTCATGTAATTCAAATCAGTGATGAAACATTACTATGCTTAAATGCAGCAGAAAAAAGATTGTCAGACACAACATTGTTTGTAACATAACCATAAGAAATATAATGTTTGTTTCCAAAAGACATGATATGGATGCAGTCAATCCTATGCTCAATCCTTATGTGCTTCCTGATCCAAATGCAGCTAGTTACATGAGAATACATGTTTAAGAAAAAGTGTCAACATATAGGTTGGTGAGTTCACAGGTTTTGATATAAATACATAATAAGTAAAACGTTTGTCACGTGTCATGTTGTTTATTATATGTTAGTTCCGAGCCCTAGGCTCCAAGTGTCAGTTGCGTCTCTACCGAACTAGACTTGTTAGCTTTTGCCTCCGCCATGTCTCGTAATAACAATGGCGCGATGGGTCGAGATTACAAGCGTCCCGGCTTAGTATTGGCGCCGCGTGGGGTTCGTCACACCCAATAGATCTATCTAAACTCACCTTGTTGTTTGTACATTAACGGTAAGACTGTGCAAGGGCTTTGTTACGATACAACACTTAATGTTTGTCTAATAAACCAGCATACACAAATGTTTGTACAAGTAATAATGTTTGACTCGATTAACAAGTATTCTCCCCCTATTTTGAAAGTTTGTAAAAGAGTTATAAAGGGGTCGTAAACTCACCTTAGTGATAGTTGGGTAATGCGTAAGCTCCGGGTTCCTTTGGCACGTCGGTCACTGGCTACCTATATCGTATATCTTACGTGAGTTCGTGTATGTGACCGTGTTTCGTGTCCGTGCTCGTTTTTGTGCTCAACAACCCTTGGTTATTATGTTTGTCCATGTCGGTCCACATTGACCGTGTTTGTCCGTGTTTGATCGTGTTTGAACGTGTTTGAACGTGTTTGACCGTGTCAAGTCAACGACCCGTTGGTGAACCGTGTGTCGGTTATAACTCGTGTAACATTCGTGATCGTGCACATTGTGCGTAAAACGCAATAATCACGTTTATGGACAACTCACTATTTATAGTAAGTTTCCATTTTTAGAAAGTTCACAACACATATCGTTTTAATGTTTCTAGCATGCTTATTATTCCTAAGAGATCATGTTAACTCTTAGCACATTGTTACATATGATCAAATGAACATATAAACTGTTTTTAGTTGTTAAAGTTTCCTAAATTAGAAACTTACTAAATTTGACTTGTTTAACAACAAAAGTCACACAACTTTACATATAATCATTATATCACATCATTTGGAGCCATTTATCATCAAAAATCAAGACTTTCATCACTAGTTCATATACTCATCAAATAAAGTTTCCATAAATAGCAACTTTTCATTCTAAGCATTATTTTAACCAAGTTAATGCATAATACTTGTTAATAACTTCATTAGTAACAATAACACATCATTTTAACTATTTAATTCACCAAATGTCATCATCTATCAAGTTTTCACAAAATAAAGTTACTAAAAATAGTAACCATGCCCATATGCTCAACAAATGACTAGATTAACATTCCAAATCCATTTTCATATCAATATCATCATTATAGTACACAAGTGATCCTTCTACATTCTACATGCATGCTCATAATTTCACACATATCAACATTTTGTAACACAAAAGTTACTAAAAATAGTAACTACCTCATATAATCCATTTATGACCATTACAATCATATTGAACCTTGCAAATGTACTCAATCACTATCAAACATCATCCATTAATATCCAAAATCATCTAAAATGATTTAGATCGTACATGCATGCAACTAAAAACAAGCATTTCATGAGTTTTTTTAACCCGAATCACATTATTATCAATAAAACTCATCGTAGATCTTCATAGATCATCAAAATCAGTAGTAAGATCATCAAACCTAGATTCAAATCATCAAAATTTCATGCATGTGAGGATAGAGTGCTTGCATGTGGGATTTTATGGATGCATGTGTGTATGAGTGTTAGGTGTGTGTATTGGCCTTAGAAACTACCTCACAAGGTCTTGAATTGCCAAAAATGGGGTTCTAGCAGCTTCAAGAACTCCTGGAAACAGTCCTTCAACAAATGTGAGTGATGGTGGTGGTTGTGTCAAGCCTTCAAGCCTTCCTCTCTTGTTCTCAAGCTTCAATTTTCCAAATCTTGAGCCTCTAAGTGTTCATCAATGGCTTCCAGGGAGTTTCAGAGGTTTTTGGGAGTGATAATGTCGAGTGATTGCGTCTGGAGCCGAAGATAATGAGTGAGAGGAGTAGGGTAGCCATGATTGTCTTGGTTTTATAAATATTTGGCGTCTGGATGTCATCTCGTACCGCCAAGAGGGTCCCATAGGGGCTTGGCGTACCGTAATGAATTTTGGGATTCAAATTCCCCTGCCCATCCTTCGCGTACCACCGAGACCCACTTCGGGGTCCTTGGCGTACCGCGAAGGATCCCGGTTGAGCCCATTTCGACCAATTTCGATGGTTTGGCTCTGTTTCGACGTCTCCTCGTTTATAAAACATCGTTTGGCATTGTTTGAACTTATCTAGTTCAATGTTTGAGCGTTTCGTGATGTTAATAGTTTTTATTTACACGTTTCGTTAAATGTTCACCAACGTTCGTATTTTGTTAGACATGTGTGTGCATGTTGCGATAATTCATCGAATTATCGTGTTTGCGTCAGTGTTTGTACTATCGTGCCACGTTTGACACTAAATTAAACTAATTCTAGTGCCACGTATGCAATTATTAATTAAATAAATATTTAATTAAAAGAAAATCTGACCTAGAAATTACGGGATGTCACATATAGATTTGTTAGTTCACCAACGTTTGTGGAGCAAGTCTCGTGTGTAATCCAATAATTCCCTAAATTACCGATTCATAAATGTTTGTGTTCAACTTGTGAAATGGTTGGCACACTTTATTAATCCTAACCAAGTGTAATGTATAAAATATAAATGCATTCAAAGAGTTTGTAAGAGTTGTAGTTAACCTGAAATTGTCAGATGTCACATCATATCCTTGTTGAAAGAAATTTCATCCCAAAATTTGATTGGCGTTGCTAATGTCTGAAAATAAAACTTTTGGGTTGACACATCATCCCCTTGTTGAAAAACTTTTGTTCTGAAATTTATTCGTCGTTCTCTTTATTTGATACATCCTACTTGAATAGATGATGATATTTGCGCATCATTTAGTCCTCACGTTCCCACGTGAAATCCGGTTCACGTTTTGAGTTCCATTAGACTCTGATAATTGGAATTCAACTTTGTTTGAGCTATTTAACTTCGCGATCCATAATTTCTACTAGTTCTTCCAAGAATATCAGTTGTCCATCCATATGTATTTCATCTATTGGTCTTACGAGTGTCTCATCAGATAAACATTTCTTTAAATTTGAAACATAAAATACATTGTGAACATCGTTGAAATCATCAGGTAAGTTGAGTTGGTACGCCACTGGGCCAACCCTTTTAAGGATTTCAAATGGTAAAACGTATTGTGTGTTCATTTTTCCTTGTTTTCCAAAACGAGTCACACCTTTTCAAGGTGAAACTTTCAGAAGGACTTTATCTTCTATCTGAAATTCCAAAGATTTGCGGCCTTTGTCTACGTAACTTTTTCAATCGATCACGTGCTCTGACATATGGTATTCTGATTTGTACAATTTTCTCCATAGTTTCGTACACCAGTTCAGTGCCAGTGAGTTATATGTCACCCACTTCTGCCCAACAAATAGGTGATCGACACTTCCTTCTGTAGAGTGCCTCAAAAGGCGCAACCTTGATGCTTGTATAGTAGCTATTATTGTAAGAAATATTTATCATAGGTAAATGAGCTTCCCATCTGTTGTCGAAGTCTACTATGTAAGCTCATAGCATATCCACAAGAGTTTGAATTGTACATTCGTCGCATATACTCGGGTGGTATGATGTGCTCATATCCAACCATTTCACACCCCCAAATTACCACTGGCGATGTCAGACCGTTGGGTGTGACGTGGCAGGATCAAAGCTCTTAGTCATATAGAACACCTCTATATGTGTTTGTAAGATATACTTGTTATAACATCACCAATCAAAATAGTTTAAACATATTGCAGCGGAAAATGTAAAGGTTTAAGCAACAGAATGTAAATTGTCAAGACACTGCACTATTAACTATTACAAAGTAGTAAATGTTTACACAATGATTAATATGCATGCAGGACCCCTTTCTTATACTGCATGTGCGTCCTAGCTCGTGCATTCAATTACCTGAGAATACATGATAAAACGTGTCAACATAAAGTTTGTGAGTTCACAGGTTTAAGTAAACTAAAACAGTAACGAGATATATACTGGGTATGTTAAGTTGTAGACCATAGGTCCCGAATGTATGTGTTCACCACTACCGAAACTAAACTGTTAGATGTCTCTGCCAAGTCTATCATGAAACTATGGCATAGGTCGATATTACACTCATCCTGACCGCCCGTCAAAGTTTTTGTCGAGCGGGGTTTGTCAGACCCAATAATACTATTCAATAACGCCTTGTTCGTTGTTCAAATAACGGTGAGGTTTTGTGAGGACTTTGTTACGATATAAGCACACTCAAAAAGTTGTTTTAAAGCATACCAGTCATACATCTAAAACATTTGTTGCAATGTATTCTCACCCCAAAGTTTAAAGTAAAACAGTTCAGAGATAAATATAGGGTTGTAAACTCACCTGAGTTTGAAGCTATTGTTTGTGAACTGTGAACGGTTTGCATTTAGCTGATAACAATATCACATAGGTTTTTTGAGTCAGTGTTCACTGCCATGTTCGTGTTCGTGTTGTTCTTACTATACCATGTTTGTGTCCAAACAACTCTAAGTTGTTGTGTTTGGCCGTGTTTGACTGTGTTGACGGTGTTTGACTCAACGACCCGTTGGTGATTCGTTTGGTTCTAAGTGTTTGTTTAACGTGTGTTAAGCGTTATGTATTACATGTAAACACATAAGTTATGTTCAACGGATAACTTACTATTTATAGTAAGTTTCCATTTTAGGTAGGTTTCTATTTTAAGCAAGGTTACAAAAAAATCACCTTTTAACAATTCTAGCATGCTTGTTTATCCTATATGATCATGTTATCACATAGCACATTGTTACAAGTCATCACAGAAGCATACTTTTCATTTAAAGTTACTAAATATAGTAAGCTTCTATATTTATCGTGTTTTAATCATCAATAATCACACCAAGACTTTCACATCATCACAACAAAACATATTACATCATCTAACCACACTAACCATACCAAATGGTCTTGTTTCATAAAAATCCCTAATTAAAGTTACTATAAATGGAAATTTTGATAATAAACTCATTTTATTCAAGTTCAAATTACTTACATATGTCCATGACACTATTAACATCATCAATTTACACAACTATGACCAAAACCATCATGCATGCCCAAACCTTATGTAACATCCCAAATTTCTAATACAAGTTACTTGGAACTTACGAATGGGTAACGGATAATAAGCTTGAAGGAAAGTAGACGAAAAATAACCAAGTTGAAGTCCCAAGTTCGTGTACTCGATATGGAACTTCGAGTACACTGTACTCGAAGCTGTACTCGAAATTCTCCAAATTTCGAGTACCAGACACTGCCTATAAATAGTAGTGCCTTGGGATATGTGCGAACCTTTGGCTGAGCACGTTCTCTCTCGAGTACACGAAGTCGGAACCAAGAAACTTCAAGGATCGAGCTTTTGATCGACCAAACGAAGGAGGAAACGCACGGGAATCTACAGGGGTGATCACCTAACTTCAAGTAAGTGTTCTAAATCAAAAAGCTAGGATTTTTATGCGAAAGTTAGAATGGTTAGACAAAGAGTGAACTTATGCATAAAGCTCACACCTTTATGCGTAAAGTTCGTAACTTTGAGGTTCCAATACGTTGGTAACAACCTAAGGAACCTAGAACTAGCTCCCCAAGGCCTTAGATGAATTTCTGAGATGTTTAATGACGAAATGATGAGTACACGAAGCTATACACTAAGGGTACTCGAAAATCATACTTATAATTTCGTGTACATGAGTATTTCGAGTACATGGGTAATTCGAGTACAGGGCCATTTCGTGTACATGAGTATTTCGAGTACAAGTATTTCGAGTATGTGGTGATTTCGAGTACACCATTGGGTTCGAGTACACAGGGATGTTCGTGTACACAAGGGGGTTCGTGTACCTTGGGTATTTCGTGTACTGGTGTTTCGAATACTCATGGATTTCGTGTACATGAAGACTTAATGAATTTCAAGGGTTTCGAACACTTAGCTAAGTGTTGAGAACTAGGATTCCATAAGGGGGACTAGTAGGCTATGAGGACTTAGAATAATTTCTAAGTCTAAGTATGTGATGTGATGGTATGTGATGATATGATGTAACTGATATAGGTCCTTAAGGCCCCAGCTAAGGAGTTCGGCTAAGGTTAACAGGAGTCTACTATCAGGTGAGTTCTAGACGCCCTATTTCATGTTAACTGTTTTGGGCTGGCATACATGCTTATGGTTATGTTATGATGTTATGTGCTTATGATGATGATGAATGAATGATGGTATGCCCTGACTATGTATGCATGCATACGTGTTAGTATGATCTATGCATGAAAGTATGTTAAGTATGATGAATGCATGAGAAATGAATTATGATAATGAATAACATGACATGAAAATGATGCTAGCATTTGATATGATGATGACTTTATGATAACATGCTTCTTGATGATAACTATGAGAATAGTTATAGGAGTATGACAAGGTCCTAGGTTGCTAGGATGGAAGTATGATATGTAGGCATGATGACATGATATTATGATATGCTGATGATGCTAGTATGTTATGATGAACTGTGCATGATGACAGTATGCTATGATGGTATGATGAGACGATGCTAGTATAACATGTCTAAGATGCCATGATGACTGCTATGAACGATGTTATAATGCTAGCAGTAAATGTTATGATGATTATGGTAAAAGATGATATAATGCTAGTATATCATGTATGACGAACGAACGATGTTCCTATACGTGTTATAGGATAAGTATGAAAGATGTACCAGCTCTCGTGCTGGGTAGGTATGATAGTCAACCACGACTATAACTGGGTATGATAGTCAACCACGACTATAACTGGGTATGATAGTCAACCACGACTATAACTGGGTATGATAGTCAACCACGACTATAACTGGGTATGATAGTCAACCACGACTATAACTGGGTATGATAGTCAACCACGACTATAACTGGGTATGGAGCCTGGTGCCGGCATAAGCCCCCTGTTCGTATTGTAACAGTGGAACGTATGATGATGATGATGTAAGGGTGTTATGTGCTAAGGTTATGGACTATGTGTATGAAATGATGTGTATGTTAAGTATGCTTAATGTTGTTTTATGAAAACTAGAACTCACCAGCGTAAGCTGACTTGATTTAGCATGTATGTCAGGTTGAAGGTACGATAAGAGAAGGCATGGAGCTCGGGCATCAAGTTAGACGATCCATTGGTTTTGGCAAATCCGATATGTTTTTGATACAGACACTTTATTGATTTCTGTTTATCAAACTATGTTTACATTTCCGCTGCATGATTATGAAAGTTTTTAGTTTAAGAGCTATGTGTTATGATGAAAACCAACCTCTGTGAGGTGCCCGGTTTCGGGGCCTCACAAGTTGGTATCAGAGCCATAGTTTGAGAGATCTTGGCATCCCAAATGCCAAGACTTAAACTGAGAATGGGATTAATGGATGCGGATTGCCAACCACGGATGACGGATGCCACGAGTTGAATGTTTATGTATGAGTTAAGGGTTAGATGTAATGTTATGAAAGTAGTTAGTGTCATGCACATTGAAGAGATGGGATGGGAAACGTTTAGAGCCTATGAGTTGGGTAAATGGTTAATAACACTTGATCAACGTCGTTAACGATTTACAAAACTTATTCCGTGCTAAACTGATTCCTATGCTGACTCATCAATTGTTGCATTATGTAGAAAGTTAAGATGGCCGGACAAAAGGGTAGACCGCGAAAGAAACCACAGGTAGCTGAAGAACCACATGTCGAGGCTGAAGAACCCGTCAACGAAGACGACCACGAGCACAACGAGCAACCTGAGAATGAAGACGAGTTCACTCTAGAGCCTATCGTGGTGAAGGCTATTTCTGATGAGGTCTGCAAGATCATGGATGAAAAGATGCCAGCAATGATTGCTAAGGCACTGAAGGATGCTCTAAAAGACAAGTCTGAAGGAACTAAAGAAAGCACCAAAGAAGATGAGGTGGTGATCATCGAGACGAAGAGCGGCGACTCTATGACAGGGAAACTGAAGGGCTGTGACTACAAGTCCTTCAAGGGATGTAACCCACCGACCTTTGATGGGAAGAAGGACGCAGTGGCCACCTGCCACTGGATTTCTGCGATGGAGGCTGTTATCTCCATCAGTGAGTGCCGAGTTGACCAAGCTGTCAAGTTTGCAGCTCACTCTTTCGTTGAGGAGGCACTTCACTGGTGGAACACCGTCAAGCAATCCAAGACTACTGAGGATATGGAAAAGATGACTTGGGAGGATCTCAAGGAACTGGTCACTAAGCAGTTCTGTCCCAAGAATGAGTTGGATAAGGTTGAAAGGGAGTTTCTGGTGCTGAAGGCGGGAAGTCTGAACCACAGGCAGTACACCTCACGATTCAATGAGATGGCAAGACTTGTTCCTATCTGGTTTCTACCGAGGAACGCAGGGTGAAGTTGTACATGGAGGGTTTGCCTCCCAAGGTTCGGATACATGTGAAGGCGAATGCTCCCAAGACTTATGACTCCACTGTGGAGCTCAGTGGCATAGTTTGGGATGATGTTATGTCAGCCGAGCCAGTCAAAGAAGAAGCAAAGGTGAAAGAGTCCTCCGGGACTAAGAGGGGTCGAACAGACCAACGAAAGTTTTCAGGCAAGAAGATGAAGCGTGAGGATGCGAACCGATGCAACAAGTGTGGTAAAATTCACACCGGACAGTGCTTGGTGGGCACTAACTTATGTTTTCGATGCGGAAAGACGGGACATTTCTCCAGCAATTGTCCGAGTGCCACCAGATGCTACAACTGTAACGGGTTTGGACATCTGTCCAAGGATTGCAGACAACCACGGGCCGATGCTTCGGGCTCGGGTAAGAAAGAGGAGAAGGTAAAGGAGAAGCAGAAGGCTAAAGCACGAGCCTTTACGATGACGAAGGATGATGCGATTGTGGACCCGGACGTGGTCACAGGTACCTTTTCTATCAACAATATTCCTGCTTCTGTATTGTTTGATTCTGGTGCCAGTATGAGTTTTGTGTCTTCTACTTTCTGTGATGGGTTATCTGGGAAGGTTAAGAAGATAGATCGGGTATTTGATGTAGAGACGGCTATTGGTAAGATGACCAGGGTGACTGAGGCTATTGATGACTGTTATGTTGAGATAGAAGGTCATAGGTTCCCTGTCCGATTGTTTCTTATTACCTTAGGGGGATTCGATGTGGTTTTGGGTATGGACTGGTTAGCCAAATATGAGGCTAACATAGTATGTCGACGAAAGATGATATGTTTACGTGCGATGGATGGGAGCTCCGTGACGGTTTATGGTGATAAAGCGATGTATGCGCCAAAGATCATTTCGATGATCAAGGCTGATGTTATGATGCGGCGAGGGTGTGTATCCTGCTTGGTTTACGCGATTGAGGAACGTACGGTTACGAGGACGATTGATGATGTTCCCGTGGTGTGTAACTTCCCCGATGTATTCCCTGAGGAATTGCCTGGATTACCACCCGAACGGGAAATTGAGTTCCAGATCGACTTAGTGCCGGGGGCACAACCCGTTGCCAAAGCACCTTACCGTTTAGCTCCAACCGAGATGAAGGAAATGATGACCCAGCTACAAGAACTCCTTGATAAAGGTTTTATACGACCGAGTGTCTCTCCGTGGGGAGCACCGGTGCTGTTCGTTAAGAAGAAGGATGGAAGTATGCGTATGTGTATTGACTACAGGGAACTGAATAAGTTGACCGTAAAGAACAGGTATCCTCTACCCAGAATTGACGATTTGTTCGATCAATTGCAAGGTGCAAGCTGGTTCTCTAAGATTGATCTCCGATCCGGTTACCATCAGTTGAAAGTTCGAGAGCAGGATATTTCAAAGACTGCTTTCCGTACGCGTTATGGACATTACGAGTTTCTCGTTATGTCGTTTGGATTGACGAATGCTCCTGCAGCATTTATGGATTTGATGAACAGAGTATGTCGACCGATGCTGGACCGATCGGTGATAGTGTTTATTGATGATATTTTGATTTATTCAAAGAACGAGGGAGACCATGCTTGCCACGTACGTGAGGTATTGGAGATCCTGAGGAAAGAGAAACTTTATGCTAAGTTCTCCAAATGCGCTTTCTGGTTACGAGAGGTACAGTTTCTGGGTCACGTGGTGAACCCAGAAGGCATTATGGTAGATCCAGCTAAAGTTGAAACGGTTATGAAATGGAGTCCTCCGAAGTCACCTACGGAAGTACGCAGTTTTCTTGGTTTGGCCGGTTACTATCGGAGATTTATTCAAGACTTCTCCAAGATAGCGACGCCGCTGACGAAGCTCACAAGAAAGACGTAAAGTACGAATGGGGTCCAAACCAAGAACAAGCGTTTTCAGTGCTGAAGGAGAAACTTACCCAAGCTCCTGTTCTAGCACTGCCGGATGGGAATGATGATCTTGTTGTGTATGCCGATGCGTCACGACAAGGGTTGGGATGTGTACTAATGCAAAGGGGAAGGGTGATAGCTTATGCTTCGCGCCAGCTAAAGATTCATGAGGCTAACTACCCGACCCACGATCTTGAACTCGCTGCAGTGGTGTTTGCATTGAAAATATGGAGGCACTATTGTATGGAGTAAGGAGTACCATCTATACCGACCACAAGAGCTTGAAGTATTTCTTCGAGCAAAAGGATTTGAATATGAGGCAGAGACGATGGCTTGAGCTGTTAAAGGATTATGACTGTGATATTCTATATCACCCGGGAAAGGCCAATGTGGTGGCAGATGCTCTGAGTCGCAAGACTGATCATCCTGCCATACGAGTGAAATCGTATAGTTTGGTGATAACGCCAGACTTTCTGAACGAGCTCAAACAGGCGCAACAGGAGGGATTGAAAGAAGAGAATGTGGGTTTTGAACGCGTCTTCGGACAAGTCAAGAACTTGGAAGACAATGACCATGGGATAAAGCTACGATTCGGTCGAATGTGGGTGCCCAGAAATGGGGACATTCGAGCGAGGATTTTAAATGAAGCCCACAAGTCACGATACTCGGTACACCCCGGTGCGACGAAGATGTATCAAGATCTTCGACAGGATTATTGGTGGCCGGGCATGAAGTTTAATGTGATGCAGTATGTGAACAGGTGTCTTACTTGTGCGCAAGTGAAGGCTGAACATCAGAAGCCCTACGGATATGTGCAACCTCTAGAGATACCGGAATGGAAATGGGAACACATCACCATGGATTTCGTTACGAAGCTACCAAAGACAGCTAAGCGACATGATACCATATGGGTGATTGTGGACGACCTGACGAAGAGTGCACATTTTCTTCCGATCAGGGAAACGTATACGTCCGAAAGGTTGTCTGAGTTGTTCGTAAAGGAGATTGTGGCCAGACATGGAGTTCCTGTCTCCATTGTGTCAGATCGAGATACGAGGTTACTTCCAGATTCTGGAAGCAGTTTCATGATGCTATGGGAACGAGGTTAAATATCAGTACCGCCTATCACCCTCAGACTGATGGACAGTCAGAAAGGACTATTCAAACGTTGGAGGATATGCTTAGGGCATGCATTATCGATTTTGGAGGAAGCTGGGATGACCACTTGCCCTTGGTGGTGAATTCTCAACAAAACAGCTATCACTCTAGTATCGGAATGCCCCCATATGAGGCGTTGTACGGGACGACGATGTAGAACCCGGTATGCTGGGGTGAAGTTTGACAGAAAGAAATGGGAAACAAGGCTGCTGTGATTGATATGGCAGAAAAGCTACGGGTGATAAAAGCACGTATGAAAGCTGCACAAGATCGCCAAAAGTCTTACGCTGACAAGCGCCGAAGACCGATCGAGTTTGATGTTGGCGATCGAGTGTTGCTGAAAGTATCACCATGGAAGGGAATCATTCGATTCAGAAAGCGAGGCAAGTTGAGTCCGAGGTACATTGGACCATTTCCGATAAAGGCAAGGGTAGGGAAGGTCGCGTATCGGCTGGACCTACCAGAGGAGCTGAACGGGATTCATCCTACCTTCCACGTGTCACATCTTAGGAAGTGCTTGGCAGACGAGCAGGCGCATGTTCCTTTGGATGACATTGAGGTAGATGATCGACTGAACTACATTGAAGAGCCAGTTGCCATTGTGGACACAAAGGAAAAACAGCTACGGAATAAAACGGTTCGTCAAGTAAGAGTTCAGGGAAGCATCGGAAGGGTTCAGACACGACGTGGGAATTGGAAGACGAAATGAGGAAGATGTACCCTCATTTGTTCGATATGTAACGAGGCAGGTTTCGGGACGAACCTATTGTAAGGAGGGGAGACTTGTAACATCCCAAATTTCTAATACAAGTTACTTGGAACTTACGAATGGGTAACGGATAATAAGCTTGAAGGAAAGTAGACGAAAAATAACCAAGTTGAAGTCCCAAGTTCGTGTACTCGATATGGAACTTCGAGTACACTGTACTCGAAGCTGTACTCGAAATTCTCCAATTTCGAGTACCAGACACTGCCTATAAATAGTAGTGCCTTGGGATATGTGCGAACCTTTGGCTGAGCACGTTCTCTCTCGAGTACACGAAGTCGGAACCAAGAAACTTCAAGGATCGAGCTTTTGATCGACCAAACGAAGGAGGAAACGCACGGGAATCTACAGGGTGATCACCTAACTTCAAGTAAGTGTTCTAAATCAAAAAGCTAGGATTTTATGCGAAAGTTAGAATGGTTAGACAAAGAGTGAGTGAATTATGCATAAAGCTCACACCTTTATGCGTAAAGTTCGTAACTTTGAGGTTCCAATACGTTGGTAACAACCTAAGGAACCTAGAACTAGCTCCCCAAGGCCTTAGATGAATTTCTGAGATGTTTAATGACGAAATGATGAGTACACGAAGCTATACACTAAGGGTACTCGAAAATCATACTTAGAATTTCGTGTAATGAGTATTTCGAGTACATGGGTAATTCGAGTACAGGGCCATTTCGTGTACATGAGTATTTCGAGTACAAGTATTTCGAGTATGTGGTGATTTCGAGTACACCATTGGGTTCGAGTACACAGGGATGTTCGTGTACACAAGGGGGTTCGTGTACCTTGGGTATTTCGTGTACTGGTGTTTCGAATACTCATGGATTTCGTGTACATGAAGACTTAATGAATTTCAAGGGTTTCGAACACTTAGCTAAGTGTGAGAACTTGGATTCCATAAGGGGGACTAGTAGGCTATGAGGACTTAGAATAATTTCTAAGTCTAAGTATGTGATGTGATGGTATGTGATGATATGATGTAACTGATATAGGTCCTTAAGGCCCCAGCTAAGGAGTTCGGCTAAGGTTAACAGGAGTCTACTATCAGGTGAGTTCTAGACGCCCTATTTCATGTTAACTGTTTTGGGCTGGCATACATGCTTATGGTTATGTTATGATGTTATGTGCTTATGATGATGATGAATGAATGATGGTATGCCCTGACTATGTATGCATGCGTACGTGTTAGTATGATCTATGCATGAAAGTATGTTAAGTATGATGAATGCATGAGAAATGAATTATGATAATGAATAACATGACATGAAAATGATGCTAGCATTTGATATGATGATGACTTTATGATAACATGCTTCTTGATGATAACTATGAGAATAGTTATAGGAGTATGACAAGGTCCTAGGTTGCTAGGATGGAAGTATGATATGTAGGCATGATGACTGATATAT